>JAVJIF010009616.1:0-228655 GCA_038442645.1 Agave tequilana
GTACGTAGAGGAAAGAGTCCAACTCATCGATATATCTCATATCTCATGGAGCCACTGACCAATCAAATACAACCCGAGTTATCCCAGACTGCCAAATTATCAAGCACATTCAAAACTTAAATCATACCTGAAACTTTTCATTCTCAGAAGAGCAATTGGACTTATGACCATCAGGGCTCATAAATATACCTTTTGTCATGTATAGTCATAGTCTTATCAGACATGCACAAAGTTGGTCTGAAGTAGTGATATCACTCAACGACATATTGGATGCATCTGTTCCGGATTAGGTCCCCTATCAGGTGTGATGATCCGGTACCTCTAACGTGGAGCAAACCCATCAGCGGAGTTATCCTCTCATGTGGATATCATCGCTCGAGTGGGGAAATCCCATCATCAGAATAAGGAAGGAACCCGACAGGGTGAAACTACCGGGGGTTCATCCGCCCATGGGTTCATTTGAGGATAGCCTGTAGGTTAGTGTCTGTGCTCTTAGTAGGGTAATTCTATTAGCAGAACATGGTTTTGAGAGGAGAAAATTCATGCAGCAGAGTGGGAGACTCCAAGTGGGAGCAATCCCACAGAGGAGGGTCTCGACTCCCATAGGACGACCGAGAAAAGCCCGCAGGCAAGTCTGTATTGACACTTTTGAGTGGGAAAAATCCCATCTGCGAAGTATACATAAAGGATCCTCCAGGTGGGGAAAATCTCACAGCAAGGGATCACATATCGACCTCTGAGTGGAAGAAATCCCATCGGCGTGGCGTTTGGATGGATGGATTTGTAACTGCCTCCAAGTGGGGGAATCCCATCACTGAGGTGTATGGATGGATATTGTAACCACCTCCAAATGGGGGAAATCCCATCAGCAGGGGATTCTCATGGCTACCTCCAAGTGGGAGAAATCCCATTAGTAGAGTGTATGGATGGATGGATGTTGTAATCGCCTCAAAATGGGGGAAATCCTATCAGCAGAGGGTTCTCGTGGTGCCTCCGAGTGAGGGAAAATCCCATTAGCGGGGTGTATGGATGGATGAATATACTATAAAGGTTAGGATCATAAAGTAAAATTTTATTCAAAAAATACAATACATAGGATTAGAATGGAAAAGAAGTACACTTTATATGTCAGGAGTTTGGGTAGTCGGTCAATCACCTTGTACTGGGCGATCAGGTTCTACTCCCCGGTGGTTGAGTGTTTGGCTATCTGGAAATTACTTCAGAGTGAGGATGTATTTTTTGAGGAAGCTCTGTTGGATGAGTTCTTCCAGGTACCTCAGAGGGCCCAATAATGGACGGTTTGTGTAACGCCCCGATCCCGGCGGGTACGGAGACGTTACTGCAACATATATACGCAGGTCAAAAATACCCTCACGTATATACGCTAAGCATCAGTACAGGCAAGAATCAGAGTACGGAAGCAAATGGTGCATTATACATTCCAACACATGAGTACAATTACAAAGTTATCACCAGAGGTGACAAATATTACAATAATATTACATCACCAACATGGCGCAAATGCGAGAATACAAAGGATGTACAAGTATGAACAGTACAAAAGACACTCACGAGTTTACAAAAGGAAAACTCGAGAGGCACGCAGGGGGCTTGGAAGGATAGAGCTTCAGATGGTCTGCTGGAGATCCACGCTACCGCTGCGCCACTATGACCAACAACTGGGGGAATCCACACGCTCCAAGCTCCATGACCTGGACATGAGAATCCAGGGGAGTCAGATAGAACTCCCCAGGCGAGTGGTGATACAAAAGCCAGATGGCGTGCTGAGATAAGTACAAGTGTATCGATAAAACCGAATCATAATCATGCACTGAAAACCGTGTTGCGAGCATAAGCATGTATAGGCAGGTAGATATATGTGATATCAAGCAGGAAGTACTCATGGTATGGTAAGATAGGAACATGAGACTGATGGAATGGAACACAAGGAACAAAGCAGGGTATGAGCAGCGAATATGATAATAATCATAAAACCAGAAATCCGATGTAAAACCCAATAGAAGTAAGCTCGGTAAAGCATACAACGGATCCATAGTTGGCATCTTTTATTATTATTATTACTCATCTTATCCTGATGTCTAGATATGTGAACTAGCGTCCAAGCACACATATATCCACATCTGAGTAAAGCAAGGTTGTTATTGGAAACCAACGGGGGTATCAACGAACAATGTTTACAGTGGGTCCCGTGCATACCCGGGACCACGGCCAGGATGTTCCGTTGCTTGGTGACGGAACCTACCGCAAGGCGATTCAGGAGGGTCTTATGGATGCCCTTATCAAGATGGTACCAGAAAGGAGGGAGCCAGCTCTCCCCTCGGTCCCCTGGAGGCCCACAGGTCAGACCAGAAGTTTTAGTTGCACAACATGCCTAATACCACTGTAAACACGAACATGTATTGATAGCCACAAGTTTCCCCCGACCCAATGTAAGTTGTCCAGTTTTATGGTTTATTAGGTAGTTATCAAATTTACGGAATAGCAGGTACAAGACATGATCAGGAATTCAGGAGTACATGAGTACTAAAATTCAGGTCACTGTATATATAATACAGGATAACAAGTACAAGATTCAAGTCACTGCATGTAATGCAGGATAACAAGTGTAGTATTCCCGTAAATGAGATAATCACAGGTCAAGTATATCATGCCGGGTGTCAAGTGATAGCATGACAGGAGGATGATATTTGGCAGGTGACCAACCAAGTCAAGAGATTGATATTAGTCCGGTGGCAAGTCATGTCATAACAAGGGGCCTTGCCAAGTAGTAGCATGTTTGGTGTCAGGTGATAACACTTCAGTTGTCAGGTGATACGAACAGGTGTTGAATAGTAGCATGTAGTTAACAGGTATGAAATAATGGCATGTGATAGAGTAGTAGCTGAGCATAACCAAGCGGAGCTGAGCAAGCTGGAGGCACAGATAGCAAACAGTATTTAACACTGGAGCGTCTGGCAAGGTTACCGGGACAACTCGGCTTAAGGTACGAGTAGAAAATCCGGCAGCCTCTCGCTTAGACGAATCTAGTGGTAAAGTGCTGAGTGCTGATCATGATAACCAGGCGGAGCTGAAGAACCTGACGGTCCCAATCACCTCTTTTCAAGATAGTGAGAGACCGGAGGCTGAAGGACGGAGAGACCTGTCGGTCCCAATCACTTCCCTTTCGAGATCGTGAGAGACCGGAGGTTGAAGGGTCCGGAAGTCAAGTACGCTCGGGGTTTAAGCGCACTCTCGGTGGCTACTAGCCATCCCAGGAGTGCGCAGAAACCCAGAGTCCAACGACCATGAAGGGTCGGCCACGCATGGTATAAAGCAGTAAAATACAACACAGGCATGGTATATGTACAAGAATTAAACTACCCTAATACAAGCATTCGTCACAAAGCAATACATGTCCAGTCATTGGCACTCGGCCATACACAGATACAGGGACTTAGCCCAATACATAATACATGAAAACATGGAATAAAATACATGTCGGCCCGACAAAGCAGAAACCCAAATGGAGGCGAGAGCGAGGACACTCGCCTAAATCTCTGGAATAGCTGAAAACTCTGAAATCCATGGAACTCTGTACGCGCCATAAATATAATAAGTGAAGAGGAGAGAGAAAGAGTTAGAGAGAGAAAGAGAGAGGAAAACTAGAGAGAGAAGTATATGGAAGGAGAGAGTGCTCAGGGAGACGCAGGTTTTGAGAGTGAGACGCGGGAGTCGCAGACGCGGGAGTCACAGACGCGGGAATCGCGTCGCAAAGGTGCCACAAACGCGGGGTTCGAGACCCGCGTTCAAGTCAGGACACGAGAAGAACGCGGACGCGGTCATGGGTTCCGCGTCGTGTTAGCATGAGAAGAACACAGACGCGGGCATTAGCTCCGCGTCGTGCAGACATGAAAGGGACACAGACGCGGGCATGGACTCCGCGTTGCGTCGGTACAAGAACGCGAAGGCCGCGTTTAAATAGATGCCAAGAATGCGAAGATCCGCTTTAAGGTGTTGCCTGGACGCGGGGGTGAATCCGCGTCAGCAATATACAGAGAGGAGGAGGGAGAGAGAAAGGGAAAGGTGCTTGCTTTGGTGGTGGTGTTATTTGGTGGAGGAGTTGGATTTTGATGGAGTAATGAAAAGAAGGTGAAGGAGGTGATGTTTGGAGGTTGAAGTAGTGGTGATGGAGGTGGTGTTGTGATGGTGAAAGTGATGGTGGAAGTGAAGATGGTGGTGGAAAATAGTAGAGGTGATGGTGATGTTAGTTGTTTGTCGTTGTAATCGTCACCGTAATGATTACCGAAATAATCGAACGATTACCGGAATAATCATCGGAGATATTACCGACGAAGAAGAGCTCGGCCCCAATCCAAAGGAGGTGGTCGGCTCTTGATGTGGTGATGGGGTGGTGGTTTTGTGGAGGTTTTGATGGTGGTGGTATTTTTTGGAGAAGGTAAAGGAGAAGGTGAAGGCTTTGGTGGAGTTGTTGAAGTTGTGGTGCTTTAAATGGAGATGGAGGAGGAAGAAGATTAAGGTAAAAAGTTGGAGAAGTTATAGTAGTTGTTGTTGTGGTGGAGATGAAGGAGGAGTTGGTGGTGGTTAAGGTGTTGGTGAAGAGAAAATGAAGTTGAAAGGAGAAGGAAAGGTTTATATAGGATTTGGAATTGTGAAGGAGATGTAAAAATGTTTAGGGAGGGGGTTTTTTGTAAAATGGAGAGGTGAGGTGGCTCTCTTGGCTGGCCATGGTGATGGGAGAGGGATTTGAGTGGTTTGGGATATTTTGGAGAAGATATTTTTGGTGGAAGGAGAAGATATTTTTGGGGGAAAGTTGTAGAAAGTATTGGAAGAATGGAGAATTTGTGGAAAGAAAAGGAAGGAAAGAAAAAGGAAAAAAGGAAAAGAAATTAAAAAAGAAAGATATTCTCTTGGAAGAAAAAGTGAAAATAATTAGAGTAGCGGATTCCCGGGATTTAGTTGCGGATGCTGAAAACTTTCGGAAAAATACCGAAATCGTCCGAAAATCAAGTATCTCGGAACGACCCGCAAAAATTCTCAAAAATCAAGAATATTATTCTAAGAATCATGGTGAAATCTATTTCAAGAAATTCTTTATAGTTTTTAAATTAAAAATCCTGGAATCGGCCACCAATATCGGTCGACACCAAATCTGGTAGAAATCTGATAAATTCTGAAAATTCTCAAAAAATGAATTAAGATAGTAAATATTATTCTAAGCAAATATGGGAAAGCGGTTTCTCAAAATTTGACTCCATTTGTAAATTAAAAATCCAGGAATCGGTCAGCGGTGCTGGTCGACACTGGTTTTGAAGATTTTCCATTTAATTCAGGAAATTTCAGAAAATTATAGAAAATCTAAAATATTGGGAAATGATGTTTAAAACTGAAATCAGTCAAATCGGAATAACAGAAAGACCAAATTGAGTAATACACTAGGATCGGTCCTCGGTTCAGACTAGGGCTGACTCCGAGTCCGTGAATCCGGATCCAAGACAAAACGATCATATAAATAATTCTTAATACAAAACAAATACAGGAAGTAAATCGAAAAATACGATCGAAAAATCTGAATACGCAACTAAGTACGTATTCCGGGAGCGGGGTGTTACAGTTTGGTGTCCTTTGCAGTCGTGGTAGGAGGAGTGTTCCTCTGACCCGAAAAGTGAGGGATGGTACTGGATCAGTTTCGGGCATCTGACCCATGGCTGATCTTTGAGGTTGTTGAAGACTTCATTGATTGGCAGCTTCAGTGTAGTTGAAGTGTTCCATCGATCTGTAGCTTCAAAGTGGCCTTGGTGGGTGGATTGGGAGCACTTGCTTCTTGTAAATTGGTTGTCTTCATGTTAGTCTTGAGCGTGGTCATAAGCTTCTTGAGAGGATTTTGACTTTCCTCCACCATCGCCTGGTTTCGCAGAGTGTTTGGAGGAGACCTTCATCACCTTTCTAGCCGGATGTAAAGTTGAGCTAGGGAAATGATCTCGATCATCTTGGTCACATTGTGCTTTAGGAGGTGCTTGGTTAAACAACTTTAACTTCTCCTGCTCCCGGATGATGTTTTCGCGATCGAGAGCCATTTGCTCTCAGTCATGATCAGATTGCAATAGTTATTCTTTTATTTGCTCTCTCATATCGTGGAGCATCTGAAGGAGTGGGTCTTTAGCGGAAGGCTCTTGTGGTAAGAAAGAGCCAGTGTCCTCGGTATATAGTTGATTGTTGGTTAGAGGAGGGTCGTGCCTCCAGTGGTTGCGATGACTTTGCTTTGGATGTTGCATCGTGGATGATTTGCTTTCGTGGGGCCAATGTTAATTTAAAAGAGGCTTTTTGAGGAAGGTTTTGGGAAAGAGATCTTGAGTATAGGGACTCAGATCTCAAAGAAATCACCAATTTATGGTGGAGATTTTTCGATACGATTAATCGAACAGTCAGTTTTGCACCACGGGGATTTAGGGTTGTCTCGCTTATAAGACAGTAATAAAGTTTCAGCATAGAAAGCAAGCAAAGACAAGAGATTATATGTGGAAACCCAAATTGAAAAAAATCATGGGGTGGAGAGAGAAAATTCACTAGTTTGCATAGGTTACAGTGAATTTGTAGAGCGATATTGTATTTACAATGTTTTAGGCTAAATTGGTTCAAATTCCTTTTCTTTTCTTCTAGTCTCAATATATAAATACCTAAGAGTCATAACTGATAGTGTGGGTCATCTGTGAGTCATACCTAATAGTGTGAGTCGTGCGCTCCATAACTACATGATTTGCACATTTTGATTCACTTGTAAGTGCGCAGATCACCGCATTTGGTTGTTATGATTGACATACAGAAATATCTGCTTCCATCCGTAACGACCTATACTGGATGGGAGGCATTATAGCATTTAAAACTTGGGAGTGATTTGGCAATGTGATTCCATAGATCACGAAATCTCATCACTGCATTGTATCCAGTAAAGGAGGCGGAGGACTTCATAGTGGGACTACGTTGTGGGGATCGGGACTCCCACCCTGCAAAGTGCTTTCACCAAAGTTTTATATCTGGATGAATTACTCAGCCAGAAATGATCTCGGAGAGGCACTAGGGCTTTCTCTTCGGTCCTGACTGAAGTAGTCTCAGGAAGATGCTCGAGCTTGCTGTTTCGAACGGGATGATCCTGATGAAGTAAGACAACATCGCTATCCTGATGAAGATCAACATTTGACCACTATAATTTTGATAATGTATTTTATACTATCATGTACCAGGACAGTCGACATCCTCATATAGCTGTCGACTATTGATATATGTGTACAAGTTGTCGATAGCCCAATTAAGTCTAATAGAGACTTACTTTGAACTTAGCCTGTCAATAACCGAGTATAATTGTCGATAGCTGGGTTAACGGAGACTGAGCATGTCTCAGTCTGTTGACAATCAGACTCAGCTATCGGCAGTCAGTGTATAAGTTTGAAAAAATCCCACCGTTGGAGCCATGCTTGTCACATGTATATGAGTTATTAACAGCTAGGCAATAGAGTTGCCTGATATATTTTCCAACAACTAGTTTTGCATCCAAACCTGTTCAGATTCATTTCAAACATGGATTTTGTATTTTTAACATGTTTTTTTATTTAAGTTTGTTGATTAAATGTCTCTACTATTGTCCTATAAATAGGAGAGATTAGGGATGCATTTCATATAAAAAATTTCAAGAGAAAATCAATCAAGTTTTCAAAATCTTAATATGTTCAGTTCTTGTGCTCTGAAATCTCTTTCTTCTCAGTTTTTCCTACTTTTTAAAGCATTCATATTCTCTACTTTGAGTTATAGAAAAAGTGTAAAAAGAGAGTGTTTGAGATCGTGTGTAGATCACCAAGTGTTATATTCTTTGTTCTTCGAGAGTTTCCCTTGGAAGGTCGGTATTGAGGTGTAGTTGTGACTTTGAATCTTGCAGGATCATGATAGAGTTGTAATAACAGTTGATTATAGTGAAATACTTCATTACGTTGAAGGCGGGGACGTAGAGCAAGTGGTTCGAACCTCGATAATATTTTTTTGTATTTGCGATTGGCATCTCATTTTATCTCTCTAAACTCTCACTCCATTATTTATTGTAATTATTAGTATACTTTGTATTTTTACTTGTTGTTTTGATTAAACATGCGATTTTATTTGAACTCTCTGTATTCTATTTGAACTCTCTAAACATCAAGAAAGAAATTATGTATCTCAACTCTTAGTTTAAGAGAGAACACGAGGAGAAGTTCAGAGCCCTTCACCGGGTATATAGCTTTATTTGTTAATAATTGAAATTGGCTAAGTGTTAGTTACTTGTACTTGATTGTGATTGTTTTAATTTTTGCTTTATTTTAGTGTATAACCTATTCACCCCCTGTAAGTGATTTCAATTGCTATCCGAGCTTGGATTCTTGTTAGTAGGTTTCACGACCTAAGAGGATCCTATTTGACCCATTACTTTACTTGATACACACATATGGCAGATAACGTCAAGACCCCACACAAGTTAATCGACCAGATAGGTGGCAAGATTGGTGAGAGATATCTTGGCAAAAAAGATGGGCCTAATTAAACCAAACCACCAACCTTCGAGATTTTGCCTCTCAAACCCCTACCTTAGTCAGCAATTTGGCAAAAATTAAATTCTAACAACTTTCTTTTTAGTTCAATCTCCTATTAAGTCCGAGTTATCCTAAGGCCAATGTCTATTCAAATTTTAGGTTAGGATTGGGTTGTGAGTGTAATGGATGTGGTTTGTGAGCCAAGGAAGGGTAATGACTTCCCCACCTTATCTTGTTTACGGATTTTTCCCTTAAATCGTTTTAGGTTCACGTGTGCAAGTAGATAGATAAGAATTCACTCAAAGCAATTGTCAATCAATTAGAAGTGCTTCCTAATCTAAATGTAATGCGAACATACCTTATTTCCAGCACTCTTCGACAATAATGTATGTGAAATAGAAATAGACACATGCCCTAAGATGCAAGAGTCTAAACTATTTTTTTAAGTTAAACAACCAATCAGTTAATGTTAAGTTATTAGTAGTGTGCAGAATAGTCAAACAGGAAAAATAAAAATTGCTAAAGATAATTTTTGCAATTTGAAGCAGCCTTGCAATTTAACCGTTGCAGGACAACAAGTTCTGTTATACAACTCTCGCCTTCATTTATTTCAAGGTAAATTACATTCAA
The DNA here is from genome assembly GCA_038442645.1 of Agave tequilana. Taxonomy (NCBI): domain Eukaryota; kingdom Viridiplantae; phylum Streptophyta; class Magnoliopsida; order Asparagales; family Asparagaceae; genus Agave; species Agave tequilana. The sequence goes on from JAVJIF010009616.1 coordinate 9,204, forward strand.
GATGGTCAGGACCGTTTACGGTAAAGCAAGTGTTTCCACATGGAGCAGTGGAGATCACCAATAAGGAGAATAGATCCTTTAAAGTCAACGGTTAAAGATTGAACCGTACAATGGAGGAGAATTCAATAAACATGAGGACTCTTTCAACCTCAACACTATTGGATGACAAGATTAGAGATAGTCTTACTAATGACTATAACAAAAAGCTCTTCTTGGGAGGCAACCCAAGCTCTCTAATATAACTTTTTAATCTAGTTAGCTCTTTTTAGTTTAATTTTTATACTGGCCAATCTATCCTGACTGCTTTTTTTCAAATAAAGAAATAAATAGAGAACAAGAGAAATTATTCAAGAGATTCGACCATCATATCTATGTCACGATTACGAGTGTTTTGAGCCTGAGTCATGACTTCAAGCATCTTTTCATAGTTGATAGGTTCATTGTTTTGATGAAAAGATGAAGAATTGTCTTAGAAGTGGTAGTGAAATTGTGAGTCCATCAGATTTTGGGATTTGTGTTTGGACTCACGCATACTCATTTCCAAAATTGATGGTTTCCTATTTTGGACGGGTGGAACTGAGTATGACTCTTGAAAATATTGTGGACTAGGTGGAGAAGGAGGACAAGTTGGTTGATAATTATGCTCGGGGGAGGTGAATCCCCACTGACTCGGTGAAGAGTTGAAATTATTATGGACATTATAGTTATTAGATGGGGGACATGGGTTATATTGATTCGGATAAGACCAATCCGGCACACTAGGTTGGTTAAAGTCATGATATGCCGGGTTGGTAATATCCGAAAATGAACTCGGTGTGTAATATGGATTATTATTGAAGTTGAAAAAATTATTATTATAAGCCATATCACACAATACAAAAAAGAAAGAAAATACAAATAAGCAAACAAATAAAAGAGAAAAAAAATTCTAAACTAAGTTAGGGTAGACCTAGACCTAGACGACTCCTAACTGGTTAGACTGTCCACGGGAGGTTTAATGTAGACTTTGACCACAAGCTAATCAGCCAAGTCAGGGTAAGGTTGGTGGGAGGTTTTTCGTCAAAAGACGATCCTTAATTAAATAACCACCAACCTTCGGGCTTTCGACCCTTAAAATCCCTTTTCTAGACACTGCTTTGGCAAGAGTCAAGTTCCAACACCTTTCCCCCTTATGATAATCTCCTAATTGAGTCCGAGATGTCCCTAGGGCCAACGTCTACTCATTTTAAGTTAGGCTTGGGTTAGTGAGTGCTTGGATTCTGATTTTTGGGCTAAGGAAGGATGATTAAATCCCCACCTTATCTTGTTATTGGGTTGGTGCCCTTAAAATCAATTAGTGCAAGCGTACAAGATATGTAAATAAGATTCACTCAAAGCATGAAAATCAAGCAAGAGATGATTCCTATTCTACATGCAATGCAAACGTACCTTGCTTCAGCACTCTTCAACAGTAAAAATAAATGAATTGAAACGACATGTGCCTAAAATGTAAACGTCTAATCAATTTTTAACTTTTGCAACATATGTTTTACTGTTGATTATTAGCAGGATGTTGGCATATAAGAAATAAAGTTGCAGCAAACTAGAATTTTTGCAAACCAAGCAGCCCTGCAAAAACCTGTTAGTAGTCAACTCTTCCTTGCGGCTTTTGCCGTGGATCCGCGGCTTTTGCCGTGGAAATGCGGCAAATCAGAGGGCACGTGGTCTCTGCTTTCTAGAGCAGAGGCCCAAGGCCACTTGTATGTTGCTGCAATTTTGATTTCCTGCTTTGCTTGCCCTATAACCTGCAACAGAGAAGAAAATTCGTTTAGTTCTAAAAAATTTTCAAAAAAAATTCAGATTTCAATAAAAACAATGTTACCCTCCCGGCAACGGCGCCAAAATTTGATTGATGCTAAACCTGCATACAAAATACGAGATTTCAGAACTTATAATAAAAATGTGCAAGTGCTCAATTCTTCCGCTATAGCAAGTGGCTATGCGGGTCGTGATCCACAAGGAGGGTTTTGCGATGGAAGCGTTTACGTTCTTTATTGAAATCTTAATGAAGATAAAACGAAAGTTCTTCTTTGTTTCTTAAAAAGAAAAGAGAAAAAGAGTTATATTAAAGTTAGAAAAAATGAGAGATGAAGAAGTGGAAAAAATCAGAAAACGGCGAAAGAAAACGATTATATACAAGTAAGTCGAAAGAGAATGATTTGGAAGAGGTGGTTGGTGATCTAAACTAAGAAATAAAAGAAAAGAAAGAAAGAAGAGTGAAGAATACTTACTTAGATTGATTTATGACTTACTTGGAAACCTTTGCTTGTTCTACCTTTGCTTTGGAGGCGTTCAACGCATAGATCATAAGCTCGAGCTCAGTCCCTGTTCGCATTATATCATCAAGTCTAGCACAAGCATGAAGTGATACGTTTTGAGGAGGAGAACGTCTTCATGAAATATCGTTTGCACTCTCATAACATCGGTGTACTTGTGCTTTGGAATTCACTTGTAAACTCAACAAAAACAAATGAGGTAAAGTAGAAGAGGAAAATGAAAACAAAAGAAAATGAAAGTAAAGAAGAACATAAACAAAGAAGAACATAAACAATTGTTACCTTTATTGCTTGAAACTATAGAAGAAAGGAGGAGGGTACATCGGTGTCACTCTCAACATATGCCTCTCTCTTACTTACATGAATCATCATCTAACCTAAGCTACATACAAGTTACATAAAAAGAAAAACCTAAACTACAAAATGGAAAACTAGTCTAAACCTATCTCTGCCTTGTCGTCCCATTTTGCGTGCAAAGACTGCCCTTTTATAGGCATAACCCATACGAGGGGGATCCCCGGAGATCGGGGGAGCAAACGCTCCCCTAACTCCCCAACAAAGCCGCGGAAACGCGGCTAGGGCCAGGGTGTGGCCAGGTGGCCACACCCTGGTGGTGGGTCGCCCAGGTATTCCCCTCTGCTTTTATCTTGAGTTAGTTTCTTCGTTTGAGTCTCGGATTCTAGCGAAATGGCCTTGGATTCTTGGCTTTAACCGATCGATTCTGAGAGGATTCTTCTCAACCGGTTTTCAACCTTTTGATTTTACCCTGATTTCTTGAGTGCGAATTTATTCTGATTTAACTCAGAATTTTGGTGGGCTTTTGGGCTCATTTCTGTTCATCTCCTTAAAGATTGGGCCTGCAAATAAATTAGACAATTAATTAGGACAATGTAGGCTTTTATTCTATAATAAGTATGGACATATGATATTAAATATGCAACATTAGCGACCAATCAATTTTCTTTCATAATCCTATGAGTTATCTTAACTAGTTTCAGTTTATATTTCTGCTTCTGCATCATGACAAAGTTTGTTGTCAAAAAAATTTCTTTACAATCTTTCAAGCCTTCGTTACGTATTTCCTAGAAAAGATCATGAAAAAGATCTCGGGGTATTTGATTCATGAGGATAGTTTTGACCACTACATCCCTAATCTAGTGAAGAAATTTTACAATAGTTTCACCATTAATGACATTAATAGTCATGCCCATAGGATTTACATCAAATGGAGAGGAGAGAGAAAGGTTTTAGATTTATAATTGTTATCAGACTTGACCAGAATCCCTCATGCCCTTGGTCTAAATCATATTCTTATGAGGATAGAGGAGTATATGAGCTTAATGGGTAAAAATTGTTGAATGGTTATATATGGGGGGATAGATGCGAATTGTTTTTATCATAATGTGCATGCTACATGTAGATGGTTAAGCACTAATGTATTTAGTGTTACATACATGACCACATTCTGTAACTAAGTATTTCACATTCTGCATGTTTTGATGACAAAGAGTCAACAATTTTGCATATGCTGCCAATTGTTTTCAACTATATGCAATATTAAATATAGGCAATCAAGGAAACATAAGGTCACTTTTTTTAGCCTATCTTATTACACAAATTTGTAAAAGTTGGATACTTGAGGATGAGTACAATAAGATATATAGAGATAGAACTATTATTGCAAGTGAAAGCAAGACCGTACCATATTTCGTGTCTCAAAAAATAGATTGGACGGAAGAAACGGTTCATGCTAATGTTCATATTGTTCCATCAGAGTCTTCCGATGAAGATAGGGATGATGATCAATTCTTTGAGCAAGAGCCATCTCAAGACAATAGAGAATTTATGGTAAAAATTTGGGAAGCTTTGAAGAAACCTAAGATTAAGGAACTACACAAAAAGAAAAAGTCATCACCACCACATATGAGGAGATTTAGATCGGAGGGTGCGAGTTCAAGTAAGAGAAGGAGAAGATCATGGTTATATCTAGGTCTAGGATTTTTCTTTTTTTTTCTTTTTCTTTTCTTATTTTCCATAATTTTTTTTCTTTTTACTTAAAAAAATTTCAACAAGTTAACTAACTTTCTAGGAATTAGGGAACCAATAAAGTTTGAAATCTTGATAGAACAATCAATTTGATAGAATTTTTAATTCTTGACTTAGAGATGAAAATTTAGAAAAATAAACACCATCTAAATTTTGTTTACATGATTATGCATATTTCTCACACTTATACTATAGTTTCATGCTTGGGATGATGAGAAAAGCTTAACTTTATTTAAATATGAAATATATATGTATATAAAAAAAAATAGACCTATAAAGTGAAAAACTTAAGTATTGAGTAGCTAGATACTAGGTCTCTAGAAGCTTTGGTATTTACACGAAAATAATTAGGTGGATTAAAATAGATGAATATATATAAAAAAATTTATGTGTACTAATGATCAATTAGAAAAGTATCTGGCCTCAAGAAGCCTTAATATTTACATGAAAGAGAATTGGATGAGTTATACATGTGTGTGTGCTTAAAGGGCAACGAAGTGGTAATACTTCGAACTTCTATAAAAAATATATATTATATATAGAAACATGTTAAAGTGGAGAAAAGTTTGAATAAAAAATTCCCAAGTTAAATACTATTTACACATTCACGAAGAATGCATAGGATTGATAACTTAAGAAGGATGGTGTGAAAATATTAAATTCAAGTCTCTAGGGAAAAATGTGATTTCTTGATTTGAGATTGAACTTAACTGAAATTAAATTTTTGGAAACTTATGAACTTAATTTCTAGTAAACACTTGGAATAATAAAAAAAATTTATATTTTATTTATTTTCAATTATCTTTATTTTTTGTTATCATTTTCTTAATATTTTCTTATCTTTTATTTCTTTCACTGAATTTTGTGGGTTTAATTCACTGAATACCCTCAGGAGATAACATTCGTCCACTAGGGTAACTTAGGAGTTTAACGACTTGTTACACATGCTAAGTGCACTTGTGATTCCTATGAAAGTGAGTTGGATTTTGTTTTTGTTTTTAGCATTTTTGTCTTTTTAGCTTAATTTTGCTCAAGGGCGAGTAAAAGTTAGGTATGGGGTCTGATGAATGTCCTATTGTATACATATTTATATCCTTTTACACCTTTTTTTGCCACTTTAATATTGCATTGGTAGCTTGTTATTAACTTTTGTAAATTTAGAGTCAAAGAGTAATTTTGGAGAAAAGATCGAAAGAATGAAAAAAATAAGAGTTGCAGTGGAAATTTTTTTTAGTAGACTTAGATGGAGCTAGAGAGTCTAGAAAAGTTAGCACAAGAAGCAAAGAAAGCCATAGAAATTTCAGAGGACAAATTGAAAGTTATACGGTAAATCTGTCGTAAAGACAGCGAATCCGCCGTTGACTAGTCAAAGGAGGTGAAGCGCTTGTGCCAGCTATTCTCTGAGTCAAATTCGGTTTTGTATTGTATTCAACAATGAAAATGCCATACTATACATCGAATTCACTATCTTGCTTAGTCGGTTGCTGACATAATTTTTTCAGAATTCATCTAGGACTTTATGTTAGTTTATGAAATTATTATTTGGCTAACTAGGGTTTCTGAGGCCTGCATAAAGACCTACATATGATTGTATTTAATATGTAATTTTGGAGAACCTAATTAGGAGATTCTTTTTTAATAAAGTTCTGGTTTTTCTGCAATTTGCTGAATCTTGGAGGAGGATATCAGAGGAAGAAGAAGAAGCTTCAATTGGGTTTTTCTTTTATTTTCTCTAGTTAATTTTATTTAATATTTTTCTCTTTTAAAGTCATGTTTTCTTACTTTTTACTTATGAGCCAATTACTTTTAGTTAGGGCTTAGGTATAAGCTATCTATAGAAGATTATTCATAAATTATTTGTATCTAGGTGTTCTTATTGGAATTATTGCTAAATTTTTATTCTTGTTTTAATGTCTAATAATTGATAGCCACAATTATTTTGATTGTTAGTTTTGAGACTGATATGAGATACTCTAGCAAAGCTTCAAGGGATAGAAATCACTACTTACAGGCTGAGACCAACAGGAGAAGAATCAGTAGTGCAATTTTCATAGAGGAATCACAGATTTTAATGTTGTTGTATATTAGTAAATTCACTAGAACGGAAGATTATGAATTTTAGTCTAGGGTTAGATTTAATGATGCTCGACGAAAATTGTTAGATACCAGAAGATTCTTTGATTATTACCAATATCTAGATAAAATTTTTTAATACAATTAATTAGAATTAACCTAAAAATAGATATGTCAAAAACCTAAAACCAAGTATCCTTCTCATATAAGAAAAACACTCTTTTAATTAACTTCACTTATTTTCTAAATTTTTAAATAAGATTATAAATAATTAATAGTGGTATTTAAATACAATCCCTCTGGGTTTGAACTCTATCTCATCATTTTTTTTTCTTGAAACGATTGGTATACTTGCTGGTTTTCGTATCATTTCTAAAAAGACATACTCAAAGGGAATCAATACCACATGTTTCTCACACACATCGTGCTCACAACACACATTATGCTTTTATGTATGCCAAGGTATGGCCGAAAAGATCACATGGCCAAATTTTATTATGATAAATTGAATATTGCTAATAATCATGTTTGGGTTCATAAGACTAACATTATAGGACCCAAAAAGATTTGGGTACCAAAATTAAACTCTACTTCAAATGATGTAGGTACACACCAAGCCCTTAAGACGTAGGGGAGCGGTGGTACCTTGATAGTAGTTGCTTATGACACATGACGTGGTATATCAATAACTTTGCAACCCTATCGAGATCTATTGAAGGAGGAACCATCACCTTCGGAGATGACTCCAAAGGCAAAATCATTGGTATAAATAACATCAAAGTTGATATGTCTACTTTAGTAGATAGTCTTAAGCATAATCTATTAAGCATTAGTCAACTGTATGACAAAAGACTTACGAGTTATTTTTAATGGTTCTACTTGTGATATAGTTGATAAGAAGAATAATTCTTGAGTATTTTTTGATTTTAGTGAAAACAATGTTTATATTATCGATATGATAAATTTGGATTGCAATGTTACTTATTTGTCTGCCATAAATACGGACTCATGATTGTGGCATAAAAGATTAGGTCATGTATCTTTTAACTACCTATCCTATATTGATTCTAAGAAAGCAGTGAAAGGTATTCATAAATTAAGATTTAAAAAAGACTGTATTTGTAATGCGTGCCAATTTGAGAAACAAACTAAATCTTCTTTCAGATCAATTAGGGATATTATGATATCTCGTCTATTAGAATTAAATATATGAATTTCTTTGGTTCAACCAAAACTAAAAATTTAAGTGGAAACCGTTTTGTATATGTTCTTATTTATGATTTCGATATTTACTTGGATTTTCTTTTTATAACATAAAGATGAAGCTTTCTCGTTTTTCAATGTTTTTCGGAAAAGATGTTTTGATTTTATGTATTCGAAGTGATAGAGCAGGTGTGTTTTTTAATCACTCTTTTATTACTTACTGCGAAGAAAATGAAATTAAATATGAGCTTTCATGTCCTAGAACTCCACAACAAAATAGAGTCATCAAATGAAAGAATACAACTCTCCGAGAGATGGCTAGGTCTATGATCAATGATAAAGACTCCCTTAATATCTATGGGCTGGGACTGTAAACAAATCATGTTACATTATAAATAGAATACATTTTCGCAAAAATTTGAACAAAACCCCTTTTGAGATTTTTCGTTTGAGAAAACCAAACGTTTCATATATTAAAGTTTTCAGTTGTAACAGTTTTGTTTTAAATATTTAGGACAATCTAGAAAATTTTGATGCTAAATCTTATGAAGCTATTTTTGTTAGTTATTCTAACACCAGTAGAGCTTATAGAGTCTTCAATAGATCAACTTTCACTATTGAAGAATTCATGCATGTCAAGTTTGAGGAATCTAAACTTTTGTAAAGAATGTTACAGATTGCAAAATTGATTCTTTTGGTGAGGATATGGAGAAAATGTCTATGAAGGACTCATCGGCTCAAGAAGAAAAGCAAAGAGAAAAATCAAGTAGTGAAATACAAGAAGTACAAGAAGAAACTCAACATATTCAACCACTTCGGGTGGGATTGGATATATGTTGTAAGTCATACCAAAGAACTCATCATAGGTGATATATCACAGTAACTACTAGATTCAAACTTCATGATATTTGTAGACACTATTGTAAACACATAGAGTGGGTAAATAGATGATGTGCTAATCAAATGTGAAGATAAAAACGTTTATACTAACTAAAATGTTAACACAATGAATAACAACCGAGTGAAGTTGAATTTTCAGAGAAAAGCTCTAGAACTTCTCCTCAAATTCCTCTTGATTAAGAGTTGAGGTGCTTCGATAGCTCTCTTGGTTCAAATAATTGTAAGCCCAAAAAACTATATCAAGCATATAAAGATGTAAACAATATGAGTATGTAAGATATCTAAACACGAGTAAAGAGAAAGATAAGCAATCACAAATACGGGAGAATTGTTTTGATATTCAAGTCACTTGCTCTACGTCCCCGCCTTCACTGCGTGAAAGATTTCCACTAGAATCGATCATGCAAGATCACTCAGTGTTGCAACACCTACAAGAACTCTCAGACCCGTAAGTTCCTCACCTGTTCCCACAAGAATAGCAACACACGCGAACCCGCAAGCTCGCCTAACCCACAACCTCCAACTCCTCAAATTCAAGGTAGAACACTTGGTAATCAACTTCTTGATCACAAATAAAATTCTTCTCACAAATAAGAATCCTATAGGATAGATATAACAATGAAAGGCTCAAGCTTGTGTGAGAAAATTAGATAGATATTAAAGTGAAAAGCTCAAGAAAATCTTTCTGAAAAACTCAAGAAAAGCACTCTTGAAAACTCTTTTTTGATATGAAAATGAAGCTCTAAAACTTGTTAAAAAACTCTGTTGAAGATAGGGCAATAAGCATAAGAAAACTTTTTGAGAAAATCTTATAAAAATCTGGGCAAAAACCTATATATATATATAGGCTAAAACTAAAACTAGCCGTTAGGCTCAACCAGGCAAGATTTGGCCTGGCAATAGATCGATTGCCAACGATCATAAATATGATCGTTGGGGTTACCGATCGCCCGGACGGTCGACCGACCAAACTCCTTAGATAAATACTTTATGGCGATCGACTGGGAGGTCGACCGAAGCCCAAACAGAGAGCATGTTTTTCTTCTGTGATCAATCGGTCAATCGACAGACATGCACAAGTATTTGTTTGTGCACCTCCGGTCGATGGACAGTCGAACCTCAGAGCCTTGGCGCTGGCTAGCGGTCGACCGGCCTCAGCCAAAAACCCATTTTTCTATATTTTAAAATACCTTATACCAATAAATCTCAATAAATTTTACAAAAATAAGTTCATGAAAATTAAATAGAGCACAAATATGTGTGATCTAAAATCAACACATATTACAACATATGAACTTATTTTTGAGATATAAAATATATTTCTTGAAGTAAAAACTTATTTTTTCAAATACTAAACTTGTAATTAGAAAATTATGTTTTCTAAAGAACTCTTATAAATACAAAAACAAGTTTCTCAAACACATTTGAAGCTCAATATGTATGGATAACACATATAAAATAATGTAAACTTATTTTTGATAATATATACTTCATAAAAAAGAAAGTTTGATAAAAACAAATATTAAACTCATCAAAATAAGTTTCTAGGAACAAATCAAGTTCTAATATGTGTGGATAGAATCGAACAAATATTCCAAACTATAAAACTTATTCTTTTGAGATAAAAACTGTATAAACACAAGATATGAGTTTAAAACACAAGGTATAGAATCTTTTCCAAATCGATATTGTTAAACTCAATCTTCTTGAAATCCAACCACCAAAACTTAAGCTTGATCAATCAAAACTAATCTATTCTTTAGCAAGTTCTAAACTTACAAACTCTTGACTCAAGTCTTCATGTTGATCATCTTCTCCATGTTGACTTCATCCAAACTTGATTCAATAAAGCCAGACTCCTCTTTGAGTACTTGATGTATTCTTTATGCTTGAACTCTTGAATCAATACGTGTTAGCTTCAAAATTTGACTTTGAATATTTTATTGAAGCTAAACACTAACAAAGATCTTAATTTAATATCTGAAACTTAAAAACACAAGATTATTAGTACTATAACTATATGAGTTAATCATCATTAAAAGATGGACCCTTGGGCCAATAATCTCCCTCTTTTTATGATGACAAAACTCAGGGAGTAATATATGCATGGACTAGTGAAAAGCTTGTAAAAACTCCACCTTAACTCATGCATAGCAAATAAATATATAGATATTCAATAAAGCTCATAACTAAACATATATGCATAAAACATGAAACATGCATAAATAAACTCTACAAATTCTCTCCCTTTTTTTGTTAATTCATCAACAAAGAGGTAAAGAAAACTAAGTAAATGGATATGCGATATAAATCTATGAAGAGGAGAGACATTAAGTTAACTCCCATGCGTACATGCGTTATATGGAGCAGGGATGACTAAACTCAAACCCACATAAGCATAATATATAATGTATAAATGGAAATATTAAGCTCTCCCTACATGCGTGTACGATATAGAGAAGAGAGGTATAAATTTATTTATAGAGGAGATGTTAAATTAACTCCCCTTACATATAGGCAATACATATCAAAATAATAGATACCGATTGAAAATTTTGCTATCACTTAAAATACCACATGTAAATAAATATAAACATAAATACCAATTAGTAAAAACAATTTGAAATGTAAATACCAATCATAATAGTTGATACTAATAAAAAATATGAACAATTTGTTAAAATGAAATACTTTTCTCAAAAGAATGGGAGTAAAGATAAAATACCAATTTAAATCAAAAAATTCTCCCCCCTTTTGAAACAACCACAAAACCAATTCTTAAGCTTTACAAGAATGTACTAATTCATTTGAAATCAAATCAAGCTTAACATAAAATCAATTGTGTTAAAAAAATATGTATAGTCATTGTTAAATATTGCACAATCAATCATATATATGAATGTATACCAATTGAAATAACACTTGAAATATAATACATACTTATATAGATAAACATGAATGAGTATACAAAAATCAAATATCATGAGAATCATGTGTATAACTCATTGAAATCACCAACCTACATGCACATCTCAAAAAATAGTCATTTACGCATACAAGACATGTTCACCTAACCAATCTCCCACAAAGGGTGATATTTTCAAAATAATAATTTGAAAATACTACCAAGTGAAGAATAAAAGAACTAATATAAAATAATTTTAAAACTAGCTCAAGATTATTCAAATATGAAATTGTATATCTCATGAAACATGCTTATTACAAAAAAATTGTCACTTAAAATCTATATCGTATATATATATATATATATATTATATATATATGTATATATATATATATATGTATGTATATATATATATATGTATATATATATTATGTATGTATATATATATATATATGTATGTATATATATATATATATGTATGTATATATATATATATATGTATGTATATATATATATATAGTATATATATATATATATATGTATGTATATATATATATATGTATGTATATATATAGGTATATGCTCAAGAATATAAGACTATGAGTAAACAAAAGTTGAGTGCACAAGAATTATGTAATAATCATATTCATGAAGATGAAAATAATAATGCTTAAAACAAAGCATTTATAAATGAAGATAAAAGAAGAGTACATGTATAAATATAAGAATCAATAAAACTAGGATATATACATATAGCCAAACAATAAATAAGCACACAAAGTGTAACGCCCCGATCCTAAAGATACGGAGACGTTATGGCGACGCACATACGCGAGGAAAAATACCCTCGTATACGCGCTAAGCCTAAATTGTAAGCTGAACAAGCTATAAATCGGAAGCATAATGATCAATGAACACTGCAATAATACATATAATGACAATTCTAAGGATAGCAGATAAATGATGGCAAGAACATGGCAGCTGAAAGCAATAAATGCAGAATCAGGAAATGACAGAATATAAAGAAGTGAAATACCAGAAATAGAAGAAAGAGCGTCCAGTCCCTCGCAAGACGAACAGTCTCATCGAACCCTGCACATTAGAACAACCGTCCAATAGCTAGACGTGCAAACCCAGGGTCGTCAGAACGCGACCATAATGAGTGTGTGTGTGTAAAGGGGAAACAGCTCGTCCAGAAGAAACAATGTGCATAAACAATAATAAGAATAAATGCAGATAAAAAGACTAAGTAACAAAATAAGTAACTGAACAGTAACACATATGATAACAACATGAGTACAGGTAGAAGATACCTGGCACAACTGTAAATATGCAATCAATGTCAAGGCGTGTAATCTATCACATGTCACTAGATTGGCATCCAAGTCTGGTCATGATTATAGTTATATGGCTATCACAGTGATATAAATGTACAGTCAGGTGATATAGTCAGTCACAATACATTAACAGTTTATTTTCATTTATTATGTCAGCGAACACCAATTGCCACCTATAATAGACGCATCCCATACTACGCCTACTACACGTGTCAACCAGAGTCCTAAGTTATTGAAATTAGTGGAAGAGACATTGTCCATGCTTTAGGTGGGTTCCGTACATACCCAGAACCACGGCCCAATCACCTGGCGCTGAACCAGGTCCTACCGCTAGGTAGTCAATAACAATAATAATAACAATGTGTCAATGATAATGACAACAATGAACAATACGGGATGTCAGTCATCCCCCGGAGCCCTACAGTGGAACCGTATCTCGGCTGCGCAACCTGTATCCTAGGTCCACCCAAAATACAGACGCTGTCTCCTCCATCAATTTCCCCAATCCCAGTGTAAGTTGTCAATTTATATTATTATATTTAATTCAGTTAAATCAGTCAATGTATATTATTATTTATAACAATCAATATCCATGTCATGTCAATTACTGGGACGATACAGTAACAGTAACAATATCAATGTAACAATGACAATATGAACAGTATTACCGTATAAACGGTAGAACAATATAACAATGAAAGTGTTACGGTCTAATAATATTTTCCCAGTAACTTTCAATAACATGGATTTATACAATAACAGTAGATAATACTCAATAGCCAGTCTCATCTAGAACTGATGGATATCTCATATGCCTGTACTGCATATAACAATAGTCGATATACATCTCTACCAACTCATATAAGCTCTGAAGTACAAGATCATTGACATTGAATAGATCACCATCATAATAACCCGATCTCTATCAACTACAGTAATCCAGTCTCTAACATCATAACAAGTCCACATCAATATCTGAATGAATCATCACTTAAGTTGTTAACAAAGAAAGAATAACAAGTCTGGAAGTCCTTTACATAAAAATATCATCTGCCCTCTATAACTCTAGTCCAGTCCAAATCTCAGTCCAACTCTGAAATAGTCCATATATCATCCAATCATCAAGATCTCTAATCCTTTGCTAAAGTAAGATCATATCTAACATGTCCTCAAATAGCTGCAACATAGAATGGCTACTACTGATATTTAACATCAACGACATATCATCTGATAGTTCTCATATATTCAACTATAGATCCAAGTCATCACAACCAATTCATAATCCTAATCGTTCTATAATCATCTAGTTCCATTACTCGTCTAGTAGTCTGATATAATAATTGTTATTCCATCATATCACAATATCCAGTACTAATCGTCTCACTTTAACAGACAACTCTAATCCATAAGACTCCACAATACCCTCTTCTATTAAGATCAATCATGATATCCCACACACGGTACCACAACCTATCATATACATGCATCTAAGTTCCATCATGATATCTTGATACTAGGTACCATAACATGTACATGCATCTAAATTCTATTGATCAAGTCATTCCATCCAATATCCCTCTCCCAAAGTCATGAACACCATCTATACTCATTACACAACTCATGGGTGAAGTCTACCATCCATCAAGGAACCAAACACAACTAACAGACTCACATTAGTCAACTATAGAGGTAGTCCAAGTCGACTAGGGACAAGGCAAGTCGACTAGCCTTCTGCCAGAACAGAAGACAGAGGCACTACAACGCCTAATCTCCCACACAATACAAATATGTATATGTAACCTCTCTTGCACATATCAACATACACAATGTCCACATTATTCTATGTACACAATTAAATCAAAATATAATCAATTACATATAAAGAAACGGAACCGAAAGGAGTAAACACTCACCTTGGGGAATCTGCGCGTTACCGGGCGAGTCGCCGTTACGGTCGCCGTGGCGCCGATCTTCGCTGTCGGACTGCATAGGGCGGTAGCCAGGGTCCTGGGGAAGACCTGGCTGCAATCTGGAGGTCTCGCGCTCGCCGGAAGGCCTGGAACTGCCGCTCGCTCGCTGTCTGCGCTGCTGATCTGGATCTCACCAAATAAATCCAAAATGCTGTAACACGCAACCAATACATATAAATAATTATAAATACATGTTAAACACTCACACGTGCATACGGCACATACGTGTACACCCACGTACACCTACGTACACACGCAACAATACATATATATAAACATGCTTACTCTTACATACACGCATACTATAAATATACATATCACTATACAATTACACATATTTACATAATATATATATACATGCAACCATCCACTTAACACACACTAGCTCACACACGCACACACCCAGATACCTATAACAGCCAAATATGCAACACTCAGGCATACATAAATAACTCAACAGAGAGAATAAAGGGAGGGGGAAACTCACACACATATAAATGATACTCACCCACTTCCACAGTACACACAAATATTATATAAATACATACTCAAATATATATATATATATATATATATTATATATATATATATATATATATAATATATATATATATATAGACACACACATATATATCCACACAAAATCCTTCACACACAGCATGCCACATGTACATAAATCACAACTCAACTCAACATGTACTCTCACACTATAACACATAACCCGGTACTGTTATTTAACAGAGAAGAAGGAAGTAAAGAGAAGGGGAGAGATACTCACAGCCAATCAAAGGAAGGGGCCCACGTTGGCTTGACCAATGGGGAAGCTCGGTGCTTGCCGTGAGAAGCTTGCGACCATGGGATTGCGTTGGACTCACGGCAAGATGGCTCAGTCATGGAAGGTGGAGGCGGCACAGGGAAAGGGGTTGCGGCCTGAAGGCAAGGGGAGAGGGGGTCGCCGCCCTGCTGGCGCGTGGCCGGATGGAAGTGCGGCCTGGCTCATGGTGGTTGGGAGCAGCAGCACGGCTGGAGAGGAGAGGATGTGCGCCATGGAGAAGTGCTCGCCGGAGTTCGCCGCGGAGAGGAGATCCAGGGCTGAGCTCGGCCAACAGGGCTGCTTCCTGCTGGCGAGCGCCGGCCTGCCGTGGAGGAGGAACTCCGGGCTTCGGCGGGGCTCTTCGGAGAGGATGGAGAGGGGGGTTCGAAGGGGGATCCGACCTGGGCTGCGTACAGGAGGGAGGGCGCTGCCTGGATGATGGGGTCGCCTGCGCTAAGGAGAGGAAGGTGGACAAGGTGGGGGCTCTCCGGCCATGGCTGTGCCGCTGGCTTGGGCTGGATCCGAGTACAGTGGGGAAAATCCTGCTGTGAAGGAAGGGCGGCAGCAGATTGAGGGAGAGATGGATTAGGTTAGGGTAAAATTAGGATTATATATATAAGTTGTATTGGGTTTGGGTTGATGGATGGGATCCAAATTGGAAAAAGTATTGGGTATATGGTTTAGGCCTGGGCTGTTTGCTGGGCTTAATAAACAAAAGAAAAAGGTGAGAAGGAATGATGAAAATGACTTGATGGATTGGGCTCCTATGGGCTTTATCCGGATCAAGACAAAAATAAAAATGATAGAGATTCAAAGTATGACTTGGTAGGATGGGCTAATGGGCTAGGGAAAAAGAAAAGAAAAAAGAATAGCACCAATAGCATATTAATATTAATTATAATAACAATAACAATGATAATGATAGTGATGATAATAATAATACACCAACAATGATAATAACCAGGGACTACATATAAATACAGACTTAAAATAATTTTCATATTTAATATATTACTAATCATGAGAAGAAGTATTTTATTAAGTTAATAAAATAATTAGTAAATAAAAACAAATATTTTAGAAAAATGGAAATACAGTATTATCAAGTAGGGGTTATTGCATTCTACCCACCTTAATAAAAATTTCGTCCTCGAAATTTCAAATAAAGCAGGGAATGATAAAAGAATCCAAAATCAAGAGAGAACACATCAAGCTTCCACGTCGCCTTGTTGGGACATCACTATTCCGTTGCGCGCTCTGATCTCTGCTACCGGCTTCAACAAGGGGTAACCAATCTCAAGAGATAGAATCAGGAGGAATGAATAGGAAGGAAGGATGAAATCAAGATGGACATCCAAATCACTCTAATTGAAGTGTTGGAATCATGAATATCAACATATCAAGAACGGAATTCCAAGGGAGGACGATCAATTTCCAAATGGAGTCAATATTATCACGTGAATAGTATATGTATATTGCAGTGTCAACATAACTGTCTCAGGTTACAGGTAGGAACTAGGTTCTCTTTTATGTCGAACCTGGGCTCTGATACCACTCTGTAACACCCGATCCTAAAGATACGGAAATGTTATGGTGACGCATATACGCGAGGAAAAATACCCCTCGTATACGCGCTAAGCCTAAATTGTAACCTGAACAAGCTATAAATCGGAAGCATAATGATCAATGAACACTGCAATAATACATATAATGACAATTCTAAGGATAGCAGATAAATGATGGCAAGAATATGGCAGCTGAAAGCAATAAATGCAGAATCAGGAAATGACAGAATATAAAGAAGTGAAATACCAGAAATAGAAGAAAGAGCGTCCAGTCCCTCGCAAGACGAACAGTCTCATCGAACCCTGCACATTAGAACAACCGTCCAATAGCTGGACGTGCAAACCCAGGGTCGTCAGAATGCGACCATAATGAGTGTGTGTGTAAAGGGGAAACAGCTCGTGCAGAAGAAACAATGTGCATAAACAATAATAAGAATAACTGCAGATAAAAAGACTAAGTAACAAAATAAGTAACTGAACAGTAACACATATGATAACAACATGAGTACAGGTAGAAGATACCTGGCACAACTGTAAATATGCAATCAATGTCAAGGCGTGTAATCTATCACATGTCACTAGGTTGGCATCCAAGTCTGGTCATGGTTATAGTTATATGCCTATCACAGTGATATAAATGTACAGTCAGGTGATATAGTCAGTCACAATACATTAACAGTTTATTTTCATTTATTATGTCAGCGAACACCAATTGCCACCTATAATAGACGCATCCCATACTACGCCTACTACACGTGTCAACCAGAGTCCTAAGTTATTGAAATTAGTGGAAGAGACATTGTCCATGCTTTAGGTGGGTTCCGTACATACCCGGAACCACGGCCCAATCACCTGGCGCTGAACCAGGTCCTACCGCTAGGTAGTCAATAACAATAATAATAACAATGTGTCAATGATAATGACAACAATGAACAATACGGGATGTCAGTCATCCCCCGGAGCCCTGCAGTGGAACCGTATCTCTGCTGCGCAACCTGTATCCTAGGTCCACCCAAAATACAGACGCTGTCTCCTCCATCAATTTCCCCAATCCCAGTGTAAGTTGTCAATTTATATTATTATATTTAATTCAGTTAAATCAGTCAATGTATATTATTATTTATAACAATCAATATCCATGTCATGTCAATTACTGGGACGATACAGTAACAGTAACAATATCAATGTAACAATGACAATATGAACAGTATTACCGTATAAACGGTAGAACAATATAACAATGAAAGTGTTACGGTCTAACAATATTTTCCCAGTAACTTTCAATAACATGGATTTATACAATAACAGTAGATAATACTCAATAGCCAGTCTCATCTAGAACTGATGGATATCTCATATGCCTGTACTGCATATAACAATAGTCGATATACATCTCTACCAACTCATATAAGCTCTGAAGTACAAGATCATTGACATCGAATAGATCACCATCATAATAACCCGATCTCTATCAACTACAGTAATCCAGTCTCTAACATCATAACAAGTCCACATCAATATCTGAATGAATCATCACTTAAGTTGTTAACAAAGAAAGAATAACAAGTCTGGAAGTCCTTTACATAAAATATATCATCTGCCCTCTATAACTCTAGTCCAGTCCAAATCTCAGTCCAACTCTGAAATAGTCCATATATCATCCAATCATCAAGATCTCCAATCCTTTGCTAAAGTAAGATCATATCTAACATGTCCTCAAATAGCTGCAACATAGAATAGCTACTACTGATATTTAACATCAACGACATATCGTCTGATAGTTCTCATATATTCAAATATAGATCCAAGTCATCACAACCAATTCATAATCCCAATAGTTCTATAATCATCTAGTTCCATTACTCGTCTAGTAGTCTGATATAATAATTGTTATTCCATCATATCACAATATCCAGTACTAATCGTCTCACTTTAACAGACAACTCTAATCCATAAGACTCCACAATACCCTCTTCTATTAAGATCAATCATGATATCCCAACACACGGTACCACAACATATCATATACATGCATCTAAGTTCCATCATGATATCTTGATACTAGGTACCATAACATGTACATGCATCTAAATTCTATTGATCAAGTCATTCCATCCAATATACCTCTCCCAAAGTCATGAACACCATCTATACTCCTTACACAACTCATGGGTGAAGTCTACCATCCATCAAGGAACCAAACACAACTAACAGACTCACATTAGTCGACTATAGAGGTAGTCCAAGTCGACTAGGGACAAGGCAAGTCGACTAGCCTTCTGCCAGAACAGAAGACAGAGGCACTACAACGCCTAATCTCCCACACAATACAAATATGTATATGTAACCTCTCTTGCACATATCAACATACACAATGTCAACATTATTCTATGTACACAATTAAATCAAAATATAATCAATTACATATAAAGAAACGGAACCGAAAGGAGTAAACACTCACCTTTGGGAATCTGCGCGTTACCGGGCGAGTCGCCGTTACGGTCGCCGGCGCCGCTCTTCGCTGTCGGACTGCATAGGGCGGTAGCCAGGGTCCTGGGGAAGACCTGGCTGCAATCTGGAGGTCTCGCGCTCGCCGGAAGGGCCTGGAACTGCCGCTCGCTCGCTGTCTGCGCTGCTGGTCTGGATCTCACCAAATAAATCCAAAATGCTGTAACACGCAACCAATACATATAAATAATTATAAATACATGTTAAACACTCACACGTGCATACGGCACATACGTGTACACCCACGTACACCTACGTACACACGCAACAATACATATATATAAACATGCTTACTCTTACATACACGCATACTATAAATATACATATCACTATACAATTACATATATTTACATAATATATATATACATGCAACCCATCCACTTAACACACACTAGCTCACACACGCACACACCCAGATACCTATAACAGCCAAATATGCAACACTCAGGCATACATAAATAACTCAACAGAGAGAATAAAGGGAGGGGGAAACTCACACACATATAAATGATACTCACCCACTTCCACAGTACACACAAATATTATATAAATACATACTCAAATATATATATATATATATATATATATATATATATACACACACACACACACACATATATATACACATATATATCCACACAAAATCCTTCACACACAGCATGCCACATGTACATAAATCACAACTCAACTCAACATGTACTCTCACACTATAACACATAACCCGGTACTGTTATTTAACAGAGAAGAAGGAAGTAAAGAGAAGGGGAGAGATACTCACAGCTAATCAAAGGAAGGGGCCCACGTTGGCTTGACCAATGGGGAAGCTCGGTGCTTGCCGTGAGAAGCTTGCGACCATGGGATTGCGTTGGACTCAAAGCAAGATGGCTCGGCCATGGAAGGTGGAGGCGGCATAGGGAAAGGGGGTTGCGGCCTGAAGGCAAGGGGAGAGGGGGTCGCCGCCCTGCTGGCGCGTGGCCGGATGGAAGTGCGGCCTGGCTCACGGTGGTTGGGAGCAGTAGCACGGCTGGAGAGGGAGGAGGTGCGCCATGGAGAAGTGCTCGCCGGAGTTCGCCGCGGAGAGGAGATCCAGGGCTGAGCTCGGCCAACAGGGCTGCTTCCAGCTAGCGAGCGCCGGCCTGCCGTGGAGGAGGAACTCCGGGCTTCGGCGGGGCTCGTCGGAGAGGATGGAGAGGGGGGTTCGGAGGGGGATCCGACCTGGGCTGCGTACAGGAGGGAGGGCGCTGCCTGGATGATGGGGTCGCCTGCGCTAGGGAGAGGAAGGTGGACAAGGTGGGGGCTTTCCGGCCATGGCTGTGCCGCTGGCTTGGGCTGGATCCGAGTACAGTGGGGAAAATCCTGCTGTGAAGGAAGGGCGGCAGCAGATTGAGGGAGAGATGGATTAGGTTAGGGTAAAATTAGGATTATATATATAAG
The DNA here is from genome assembly GCA_038442645.1 of Agave tequilana. NCBI lineage: Eukaryota > Viridiplantae > Streptophyta > Magnoliopsida > Asparagales > Asparagaceae > Agave > Agave tequilana. Next base: position 30,274 of record JAVJIF010009616.1, read on the forward strand.
TTGTATTGGGTTTGGGTTGATGGATGGGATCCAAATTGGAAAAAGTATTGGGTATATGGTTTAGGCCTGGGCTGTTTGCTGGGCTTAACAAACAAAAGAAAAAGGTGAGAAGGAATGATGAAAATGACTTGATGGGTTGGGCTCCTATGGGCTTTATCCGGATCAAGACAAAAATAAAAATGATAGAGATTCAAAGTATGACTTGGTAGGATGGGCTAATGGGCTAGGGAAAAAGAAAAGGAAAAAGAATAGCACCAATAGCATATTAATATTAATTATAATAATAATAACAATGATAATGATAGTGATGATAATAATAATACACCAACAATGATAATAACCAGGGACTACATATAAATACAGACTTAAAATAATTTTCATATTTAATATATTACTAATCATGAGAAGAAGTATTTTATTAAGTTAATAAAATAATTAGTAAATCAAAACAAATATTTTAGAAAAATGGAAATACAGTATTATCAAGTAGGGGTTGTTACACAAAGAGTATGAATCATGTTAGGCATAAAACAAGAGTGTATCTTAAAAGCTATATAAGTATATCACAAGCTTTAAAAAAGATTGCATTTAAACATATGTTCAAAACATATAAATCATGATATGCTTAAAAACATAAAATAGAGGACAGATATAGTTACTAAATCGATTGAACTAATTTTTATTTCTCCAAAACAAAATAGTTCTCCCACCTAAACTTCTTAATAGTTATGCATCCATTGATTTGTCCATCAAGCTCCGGTTGCATCCACCGTAAGGTACCAATCCTCTCATGTCTTGTTACAGCCCACACCTACATAAAAATAATTGGGGTGGATTTTGATATCCAAAACTTTTTGGGTCCTTGGGGGTTAGTATTAGTACGAACCCAAACATTCTTATATGTAAAATTTAAAATATTTATTCTATCATAACATTTTTGCAAATAACGTTTGCAGCCACAATGTGTACAAGTGTACACTATACCATGCATATGGATGTGATGTGAAGGATGAGAATGTATATGCCGTGGAGTATGTGCGTGCAAATGTAGATTTTGTTTCTTTTGAAACATGAACTCCAATCTAGTCTGATTAAAATCACATAATTGCTCAAATTTGATCTCAAAAAATCAATCTTATTTTTCAAAACACAAATCTCATTTTTATCAATAGAAGGAGAAACAATTTTTTTTCTTTTAAAAGAGAAATAGAAGTATTTTTTCAACCAAATAATTTTCTTTTTCAAAGACTCATTTTCATTTAAAAAATCTCTTTTTCTTTAGAAATCAAAATAACTTAATTTTTCAAAGAATAATTTTCGTTTAAAATAATTTCAAATTTATTTTGAAAGAAATTTTTTCTTTTAAAATGAAATTATTTCTTTATTCAATCTGTTTTTATATGGCATCTCATTAATCTCGGAATCCGAGTTTACTTCAAGGGGGTCATCCCCTTAGACTATGTAGCACATATCAGAAGTATCACTTTCTTGATCTGAGTCTCTCTCCTTGTCATTTGGTATTTGTTCAACAAGAGAGATCAAAGTGTTCTATGCTTCAAAAACTGAATCAAAGATAGAAATCTTAAATAAATTCATCATTTAGGGTTAGCTTTAAAGTATGAATGGCTTTTGCATTAGCCTCAAAATGTTTGCCATCTTAATATGTGATTCTTTAATAGTAAAAAAATAAACATTTATACAAGGGCTTTAAGATAAATAAACATCTTAATTTTCTAATTTTGAAAGTTAAGAATATCAAACACGGGAGGTATAAGAAAATCCATGTGTGAGAGGTATTAGAAAATCCATATGTGTGTATAAACAAATAATGTGATTAGCAAATTAAGGATCTTTAACTCTAGGTTGTTAGACTCAAATCAAGAGCACCAAGCTCTGATACCACATGTAAACACCTAGAGGTTGGTGAATAGGTGATGTACTAATCAAATGCGAAAATAAAATCTTTTATACTAACTAAAATTAACACAACGGATAACCGAAGAGTGAAGTCAAATTTCTGGTGAAGGGATCTAGAACTTCTTCTCAAAATTCTTTTTAATTAAAAGTTGAGGTACTTCAATAGCTCTCTTGGTTCAAATAAGTGTAAGCTCAATAAACTATATCAAGCATATAAAGATGTGAACAATACGAGCATGCAAGATATCTAAACACAAGTGAGTAAAGTAAGAGAGATAAGTAATCGTAAACACGGGAGAATTATTTCGAGGTTCGAGCCACTTGCTTTACCTCCCCGCCTTCACCGCGTAAAGGATTTCCACTAGAATTGATTCTGCAACACCACTCGGTTCCACAATACCTACAAGAACTCTTGGACCCGTAAGTCACTCACTTGTCACCGCAAGAACACGCGAACCCACAAGCTCACCAAGGCCGCAACCTCCAAATCCTAAAATACAAGGTAGAACACTTGGTGATCAACTTCTTAATCTCAAACAAAACTCTTCTCAGAAACAAGAATCTTATAGGAGAGATTTAGTAATAAAAGACTAAAGTCTGTGTGAGAAAACTAGATAGATTTGAAAGTGGAAAGCTTAAGAAAATTCTTTTGAAAAACTCAATAGAAGCACTCTTGAAAACTCTCTTTTGAAATGGAAATGAAGCTCTAAAACTTGTTGAATAACTCTGTTGAAGAAGGAGCAATAAGCACAAAAAAACTTGTTGAGAAAATCTCATGAAAATCTAGCCAAAAACCCATATATATAGGCCTAAATAAAAACTAGCCGTTATGCTCAACCCATGCCAGATTTGGTATGTCAGTCCACTGGGTGGTCGACGGCCAACGGTCATAAATATGAACATTGGCAATGTCGGTCAGCCGGGTGGTCAACTCCAAAGAGCAATACTCTCTGGCCGTCGATCGCCCAAGCAGAGAGCAAGGTTTCTTCTGTGGTCGACCGATCGCTCGACCGACATGCCCAAGCATTTGCTTGTGCACATCCAGTCGACCGGACGGTTGACTGTTAGAGCCTCAACTCTGGCTAACGGTCAACCGTGCGGTCGACCAACCTTAGTCAAAAACAAATTTTTTATATTTTTAAATATCTTTTTAAATCAAAATAAATACCAATAAATATCAATAAATTCTACAAAAATAAGTTCATGAAAATATAATAGAGCACAAATATGTGTGATCAAAAATCAACACATACTACAAACTTGTGAACTTATTTTTGAGATATAAAATTCAATTCTTGAAATAAAAATATATTTTCAAATACTAAACTTGTAAATGGAAAATCATGTTTTTCTAAAACTCTCATAAATACAAAAACAAGTTTCTCAACACATTTGAAGATCAATATGTATGGTAATATATAAAATAATATAAACTTGTTATTTGATAATATATACTTCATAAAAATAACTTTTGCTAAAAATAAAACCTAAACTCATCAAAATAAGTTTCTATAAATAAGTCAAGCTCTAATATGTGTGGATAGAATTCAACACATAATCCAAACTATAAAATTTAGTCTTTTGGGATATAAACCATATAAATACATGATATGAGTTTAAAACACAAAGTATAGAATTTTTTTCAAATTGATATTGTTAAGCTCAATTTCTTGAAAACCAAAACAACAAAACTTATATGCAAGTGTATGTGTATAAGCTTGAGCAATCAAAACTAATCTATTCCTTAACAAATTCTAAACTTACAAACTCTTGACTCAAGTCTTAATGTTAATCATCTTCTCCATGTTGACTTGATCCAAACTTGATTCATGCAGAGCTAGACTCCTCCTTGAGTACTTAATGTGTTCTTTATACTTGAGCTCTTTAATTAACATGTGTTAACTTCAAACTTGATTTTGAACCTTTTGTTGAAGCTAAACACCAAGTAAAATCTTGATTTAATATCTGAAATTGAATAACACAAGATCATTAGTACTATAACTACATGAGTTAATCATCATTAAAACTTGATGGACCCTTGGCCAACAACTATACCTTTATTTCTTACATTGAATCCAAGAATATTCATGAGGTAGAAGGTAACTCATATTGGTTTCTTACCATGCAAGAGGAGCACAATCAGTTTGAGCGCAGCTAAGTTTGAAAGCTTGTTCCTGGGCCCCATGATAGAGCAACAATTGGTACTAAATGGGTCTTTAGAAACAAGCTGGATGAGTCACATAATGTAATTAAAAATAAGGCTAGGTTAGTGGCCCAGGGTTATAATCAAATAAGAAATCAATTTTGAGGAAACCTTTGCACCGTTGCATGGCTCGAAGCCATACATATGGCTCTTGGTTTTGCCGCTTAAATATTTTAAATTATTTTAAATGGATGTGAAAAGTGTTTTCTTAATGGTTATATTGATGAGGATGTATATGTTGAACAATCCCCCATGTTTGTTGATCTTACACATTTCGTTCATATTTATAAATTAGAAAAAGTTTTGTATGATTTGAAGCAAGCTCCAAGAGCTTGGTATGAAGGGCTTAGCGATTTTCTTGTAAATAAGGGTTTTGTTAAAGATAAAGTAAATACTACTTTATTTATAAAGCATGTTGATAAAGATATTGATTATTCAAATTTATGTTGATGATATAATTTTTGGTTCTACTAATGAAAAATTATGTAAGGATTTTGAATCTTGTTTGAAAGATGAGTTTGAGATAAGTATGATGGGTGAGCTCAACTATTTTCTTGGACTCCAAATCAAGCAAAGAAGTGATGGAATCCTCGTAAACAAAGCCAAGTACACAAAAGAATTAATCAAGAAGTTTGGGCGAGAAAACACGAAGGTTGGCAAGATTCTAATGGCTACAAAGCTTGATAAGGATGACAAGGTAAAAGTGTTGACATTATCGTAGCATGATGGGCAGTTTGCTATATTTAATGGCAAGTAGGTCAAACATTATGTTTAACGTTTGTGTTTGTGCAAGATTTCAATTTGTCCTAAAGAGTCTCATTTGAGTGCGGTAAAATGCATTATCAAATGTCTTAAAGGCACTATTGGTATGGGCTTGTGGTATCTGAAGACTAGATAATGTAATATGATTAGTTATTTAGATTCCAACTGTGCCGATTGTAGAATAGATAGGAAGAGAACTAGTGAAAATTGTCAATTTCTAGGAATTGTCTTGTTTAGCGGTCTTCGAAGAAGTAAAATTCTGTAGCACTTTAACTGTTGACGCGGAGTATGCTGCCACAGGGGCTTTCTGCACAAGTCCTTTGGATGAAACACTCTCTTTGATTATGATTTACATTATGATTATATTAAGATTTATTGTGATAAAACAAGTACTATTCATATGATGAAGAATGCAAATCAACATAGTAGAGATTCGATATCACTTTCTAAGAATCATTATGAGAAAGGTGATATTGAGATTGATTATGTTTCTACTGATTTTTAATTAGCTGATATTTTTACAAAAACTCTTGACTACAATCAATTTACATTTATTTGTAGCTCATAATCTTTTCTTGCCTTCATCTCCATTCCATTGTGAAATCACCTAGAGGGGCGGTGAATAGGTGATGGCTATATGTAAATTGTCACAAATGCGAAATTTAAAAAATTAACCAACACAATAAGCTCAAATGAAAGACTTGCAATAAATGAAGCAATCAACAGTGCAAGAATTAAGGAGTTTAGAGTTTAGAGATATTTGAGCAAACGCAAACACGCAGATATGTTTCCGAGGTTCGAGCCACGCTCTACGTCCCCGCCTTCACACTTGAAGGATTTCCACTATTGAAGATCCCACTGGATCACCAATACAAGGACACACTTGTCCCGTCTCTCGTGATGCCGCAACACCACCTTGAGCACACTAGCTCGCCTTGAGGCCGATGCCTCTACAACTTCACTCAAAAGAAGATTGATCACACTTGATCACAAATACGCTCACTTGCACAATCCTAGAACCAAAATGTAGATGTGGAATTATGGGATTGTGTAGTGCAAAAGCTAGAGAGAAGTAGAGGTAAAGACTTCAAGTAGGTGTCTAAAACTTTAGGGCTTTTGGAGAGAAAATCTTTTGTAAAAGGAAGCCTTTTGAAAACTTGTAAATCTTTTGAAAATGATGTGTATATTCTTCTAAAATAGTTGTCATATCAATATGAAGTGACCTCCTATTTATAGGGGCCAAAAACTACACCATAGATCCGTTGGGATTAAAAAACAAAAAAGAATCTGTCAGAAAAACTAGCTGTTGGAATCTGTCAGAGATTCTGACAGCTATCGGTTGACCGGTCGGTCGACCGCCAACGGTCGAAAATATGACCGTTGGGGGACTTCGGTCGACCGCCCGGTCGACCCAATTTAGCCGAGAGCACTGCAGAGTGCTCGGTCGACCGAGTCGGTCGGCTGATACGCACATGCACAGAATGTGCGCATCGGTCGACCGTACGGTCGACCGGATGCTGTCAGTTCTGAAAAATCAGAACTGCCAGAATCCAGAAATCTTGGTTTTTGGGTATAGGTCTAAGATATAAAGTTTTGGATCTTGTAAACACTAGAGTGTGAGCACATGTCACTACTCTAATAGGTTAAAACATTTTAATAGAAATTTCTTTGATAAAAACTTGTTTTTCCAAATATTATTTTTCCAAAACTTAGAGTTTCTAAAACTTATTTCCAAAAACATGTTTATCTTTAACTCTAACTTGGAAATAAAATTTTGAAACTTATTTTGAAGTCTAGAACCAATATAAAAGTGTGTGTAAGTGTAAATCCCATAACTCTACTTCTATCATCTAGGTTTTGACAAAAAGATCTAAAATAACAAAAATACAAATACAAATCTTGATGTTCTTCATAAACTTGATCTTTGGCTTGGTCTTCTCTTTAACATCTTGTTCCCAGAGCATCCTATTGTGCTTGGCTTGGGAATGCAAATTTTGGCGAACTCCAAACGTGTGAGTCTTATTTGCGGAGCCGTCAAAAACGACCTTTTAACCTGAAATTCTTGTAAACAAAAACTTGTTAAATATATAACTAGATATGTTTTGTTATCATCAAAATATCCACTAAGATATAGGGCTAATGGCCTTTGGGCCAACAATCTCCCCCTTTTTGATGATGACAAAACATATTTAGTTATCACAAATATTTTGGGTAGAGTCTTCAAATGAAGCTCCCCTCAACACATGCATATACCAAAAAAATCATACTCAGGCATAGTATCATACTCAGGCATAGTAAAGATCACCATATTTTCATGCCAACAAAAAAATACTCATGTCATAGAACAAATACTCATGTCATAGATACGGATAACACATGGGTTCATACATGACATAAATAAAAGAGATACATAAAAAGAAAAGCAACATGTCCACATCACACAAAGTATGTCCAATATAAAACACAAAATATGTCCAATCACAAAATAACTCTCCCACTAACTAACTCTCCCCCTTTTTGACATCATTAAAAGGGGAGGTCACTCCTCAGCAGCAGCATCACTGTCATCGTCATCGTCATCCTCCTCATCGTCATCGTCCTCAGAAGAGTTCCCTGCAGGAGTACCCTCAGCCATCGTCGTATCACCAGCAGCAGTGTCCTCAGCCATCTTCTTATCACCATCATCGTCTTCCTCCGAAGAAGAAGAAGAAGAAGAAGAGGCTACCTCCTCGGGATCAACGCCGAGCACCTTCGCCGAGGTGGGGGAACTGAAGAAGGAGCTCTGGTAGGAAATGGAGGACCGGTGGAGGGAAGGGGACGAGCAATGGTAGTGGGATCAGGAGTAAACATATCGAATTTCGTAAAGAGCGCCTCAAATTGCGTATCCATGAATCTCATGGAGTCAGCAAAATAGGACATGTCGTTACGAATTCCTCGGATCTGAGAGTTCAACTCCTCACGGGAAGCGGCCTCTTGTTTGAAACGGGGGTCCATCTCCGTACGAAAAGCTGCCTCTTGCTGGAAACGAGCATCCATCTCCGCACGAAAAGCTGCCTCTCGCTGCTCAATCCAGGACTGGTGTGCCTCGAACTGAGAGCGGACCTCAGAGGACATAAGAGCCAGAAGGTCAGGAGGTAAAACTGGGGCAGAAGCAGATGAAGTGCCTGGGGCCGAAGATGACCCTGGGGCAGATGAACCAGGGACAGCTGGAGGAGCAGGAGGTTGCTCAAGAGCGTGTCTACGCAACTGGGTTTCCATCCTCTTCAAAAGAGAGCCGTCAATATCTACTGTAGGCTCATCGGAATCGATAGAGGAAAGATCAAAATCTAGAGCTTTAAGGATATGGGTAATCACCATGCCATAGGGCAAGGTCCTACCGGACAGACGGATCTGGTCAGAAGCCATATGTGAAGCTATGAGACGGGGAAAATTTATTCTAATGCCTTGCAGAAGGCAATAGATGATCAAGGGCACAGGACCCCTAGCATGGCTGTATTCACCAGATTTGGGGACAATGTTGGAGAAAATGATTTTGGCCAGAACTTGAGAAGTGAGGGTGTATCTACTCACAACTTCATTTCTAACCAAACCGGGTTATTATCCCCGTGAATCAATGTGGATGCGGTGAGGGAAGACTCACCCTCCAGAAACTCAAAGTCAAGAAGATCAAAGGAGTACACATCAGCACCACCAGTGGGTAGGTGAAGTATATCAGCAAATTGACTGATGCTAATGTTAATATCTCTACCTAGAACTCTAGTAGAGATACGGTTTCCATCAAAAGAAAAATTGGTATAAAAGTAGGGCACAAGAGGGGTATAGACTTGTTCTCGAATGGTTAAGAACTCGTCTAAGGAATTGTTATGCAAGATGCGGGGGATGTCCAAGTGCTCAAAATCTTGAATTACAACAAATCTCCCCGAATTGATATTTCTTTTGGAAAGATGGATGAACCGATTTTCAGCAGTTTCATTGATAAAAAGTTTCTTGGGTTTGGGTGTAGATGAAGTGGGTTTAGCAATAGCTTTCCCCTTCTCAGTCCTAGTCCTCTTTGACATTTTTGAGTAAAAATAGGATTTTTAGGTCAAAACAAGTTAGGGCACGATCTAGAAAGTTTTAGCAACCTAAAATCTTGACAAAAGATAGTAGATCTAGAAGCTAAAAGTTAAGAACAAGGAGAAAAATCAAATTTTTACCTTAACTGTGAAGGATGAAACCCTAGAACAGAGAAAGCCGAATTTCTTCGAATCCAGCGGATGGATGTACCTGAAATTGAAGATCCGGCACTAGAAGTAGGAAATACAAGTGGGTTTTTAATTGATTTGAAATCGGATGAGAGATTGGAGAGGTGGAAAAATTTTGGAGAGGAGAAAAGTCGGGTTCCGTCGCCAGCGAGTGAGGAGAGAGAGAGAGAGAAAAGTCAAATAAATAGCAGATCTGGACCTGATTGCGATGCCCGGTCGACCGCTCGGTCGACCCAGAAAACCCGAGAGCTCTGTAATCTCAGAGCGATCGACCGGTCGGTCGACTCGAACAACTCGAGAGTTCTGCAGACTTACAGCGGTCGACCGGGACCTATTTTCGGTCGACCGATAAAAGAACAGAAATAAAGTTAATTTATTTCAAGCAAAGTCGGTCGACCGCAGCTAGCGTCGGTCGACCGTCTTTGCCTGAAAGGCAGTCTGAAGCAGCAGCCAAAAAAAATTTTTTAAAGGGAATTTAATTAAATGTAAGTATGATATATTTAACATACAGGATCAAACATATGTTTTAGTCTTGATTAAGTTAACATATCATCCAAAATTATATACAATCCTTTTTATTTTATTTTTCATATTTTAGACAAAGTTTTAGAGATGTTGAAGCCGAATACCCAGTGACGGGTTCTGAACTTCATCCTCTTGATTCCTCTTGAATGAGTTGAGGTGCGCAATTGCCATCTCTAAGGTATTTGCATTAAACATGAAATCTTACAAAATTTATTTTTAATTTTGAAATAAAAGGTGTATCAGTATATCATCAAAATTGTACATGTGGACATATAGTAACATAAAAGACATAAAATTACAATAAGCATGGCATGTACACAATCATGATAGAGATGTATAGTTAACATGTATCATTGTAGCATAAAAGTAAACTAACAATTCTATGCAATTGTATACATACACAAAAGTCAAAAACTTTTAAATGGAGAAGTTACCGAACATGGGCAATCTCCAAAATATAGGTGCCTCCACGATAGCGATGCAAGCTTGATGTGATCTTTGGGCTTTGTTGCATCCACCACCCGGGCACCGTTTCCCCCTAAGTCTTGGAGGAAGTAGATCCACCTGTTTCATCTAAAATTGGTGGGTCTTTTGGTACCCATATCTTTTTGGGTCCTTTAGGGTTAGTACCGGGGACGAACCCAAACATATTTATTATGCATATTATTTTTAGCAAAACAAAACTTTTCTAAATGGCCTTTGCGGCCACAATGCGTGCAAATGTAAATTCTACCATTACCATACATGTATGCATGTTTATGTGTGTGTGCATGTTTCCGTGCATGTACATGGTGTGTATGTTTCCCTTGGGTTACTCCCTTAGGAAATCTAGATGCGAATTTGTTAAGATCAAAAGCACACTTCTTTAAAGTGTTATCCAAATTTTCAACACGTTTTTGAATTTCTACAAATTCATTTTTATTACATGATGCAATAGGGGTTTTACCTTTACAAGCTAGTTTATATTTTTCAAAATCAATTTTTAGATTCTTAAAAGCCTTAGTTAAATCATCTTTTTCTTTAACTACAATATCCATCTTATTTTTCAAAGCATCATTTTCCTTTTTCAACTTTTATTATGAGATTGAGAAATCTCATATCTATGTTGTAGTTCTTCAAAGAATTGGGCTAACTCATCCATGGTTAGCTCATCATCATCTATTGAGTTGTCAAGAGTTACCTTGGTTGCATCCTCCCCATGTGCCATGAAGCACATGTGCGCGGCGTCGTTTTCCTCCTCGGATTCCGACTCCGTGTCATCCCACATGGCCACCATAGCTTTCTTCTTCTTATGGCCGTTCTTGGAGGTTGTGGCTTGGAGAGCGGGGCAATCCGCAATAAGGTGTCCGATCTTCTTGCAATGGAAGCAAGGACCGGGTTCTTCTCTTTTCTTCTCATATCTTCCTTGAGGTTTCCCTCTCCTGAAGTTGCTTTGCCTCCCTTTCCTATAAAACATTTTGCCTACCTTCCGGATAAGCATGGCAAAGTCCTCATCGCAATCCTCCGATGAGTCGTCCTCTTCAATAGTGGTTGGAGTGGCTTTGAAGGCGATTGTTTTCTTCTTGGGTGCCTCCCTTTCTTCTCTTACCTTCATCTCCATCTCATGGGTTTTGAGATTACCAATGAAGCCGGAGAAGTCCATCTCCTCTTTGTCGTTTAGCTCCTTGAGAGTTGTAGCCTTGACTTCCCAAGCTTTGGGAAGAGCCCGAATGACCTTGCGAATCTTTTGGCCATTGTCGATCTTGTCTCCTAAAGAAGATAAAGCGTTAGTGATCTTAGTAAAACGAGTGAGCATGTCATCAATGCTCTCATTTTCAAACATATAAAAGTTCTCATATTGAGAACGTAGCAAGTCAATCTTGGCTCTTTTGACTTGTGACGTTCCCTCATAAGTCACAATTAGAATGTTCCAAACCTCAAATGCGGATTTACAATTTATGATGCGTGACAAATCATCCTCATTTAATGCTTGGGTTAATGCATATTGGGCTCTAGCATTAGCTTCATAATCCTTGGAGGTGTCCTCGGACCATGAGCTCTCATCGGTGGTAGGTTCAATGAGATCTTTGGTTATGGCCCTAGCTACTCTAACTCCTAGGGACTTAAGGAATAGGTTCATTTTGACCTTCCAAATAGGAAAGTTCAAACCATCAAACTTGGGTGGGGACTTGATGCTAGAAAAGTCGAGTGAAGCCATGAATGCACAATAAGTATGAATATAACAAATGAATGCAACAAATGAATATAGCCAAATAAGGATCTCCCTAAGGTTGTTAGACCAAAAATGTAGGGTTAGGCTCTGATACCAATTGAAATCACCTAGAGGGGGGGTGAATAGGTGATGGCTATATGTAAATGGTCACAAATGTGGAATTTAAAAAATTAACCAACACAATAAGCTCAAATGAAAGACTTGCAATAAATGAAGCAATCAATAGTGCAAGAATTAAGGAGTTTAGAGTTTAGAGATATTTGAGCAAACGCAAACACGCAGATATGTTTTCGAGGTTCGAGCCACGCTCTACGTCCCCGCCTTCACACTTAAAGGATTTCCATTATTGAAGATCCCACTGGATCACCAATACAAGGACACACTTGTCCCGTCTCTCGTGATGCCGCAACACCACCTTGAGCACCCTAGCTCGCCTTGAGGCCGATGCCTCTACAACTTCACTCAAAAGAAGATTGATCACACTTGATCACAAATACGCTCACTTGCACAATCCTAGAACCAAAATGTAGATGTGGAATTATGAGATTGTGTAGTGCAAAAGCTAGAGAGAAGTAGAGGTAAAGACTTCAAGTAGGTGTCTAAAACTTTAGGGCTTTTGGAGAGAAAATCTTTTGTAAAAGGAAGCCTTTTGAAAACTTTTAAATCTTTTGAAAATGATGTGTATATTCTTCTAAAATAGTTGTCATATCAATATGAAGTGACCTCCTATTTATAGGGGCCAAAAACTACACCATAGATCCGTTGGGATTAAAAAACAAAAAAGAATCTGTCAGAAAAACTAGCTGTTGGAATCTGTCAGAGATTCTGACAGCTATCGGTCGACCGGTCGGTCGACCGCCAACGGTCGAAAATATGACCGTTGGGGTACTTCGGTCGACCGCCCGGTCGACCCAATTTAGCCGAGAGCACTGCAGAGTGCTCGGTCGACCGGGTCGGTCGGCTGATACGCACATGCACAGAATGTGCGCATCGGTCGACCGTACGGTCGACCGGATGCTGTCAGTTCTGAAAAATCAGAACTGCCAGAATCCAGAAATCTTGGTTTTTGGGTATAGGTCTAAGATATAAAGTTTTGGATCTTGTAAATACTAGAGTGTGAGCACATGTCACTACTCTAATAGGTTAAAACATTTTGATAGAAATTCCTTTGATAAAAACTTGTTTTTCCAAATATTATTTTTCCAAAACTTAGAGTTTCTAAAACTTATTTCCAAAAACATGTTTATCTTTAACTCTAACTTGGAAATAAAATTTTGAAACTTATTTTGAAGTCTAGAACCAATATAAAAAGTGTGTGTAAGTGCAAATCCCATAACTCTACTTCTATCATCTAGGTTTTGACAAAAAGATCTAAAATAACAAAAATACAAATACAAATCTTGATGTTCTTCATAAACTTAATCTTTGGCTTGGTCTTCTCTTTAACATCTTGTTCCCAGAGCATCCTATTGTGCTTGGCTTGGGAATGCAAATTTTGGCGAACTCCAAACGTGTGAGTCTTATTTGCGGAGCCGTCAAAAACGACCTTTTAACCTGAAATTCTTGTAAACAAAAACTTGTTAAATACATAACTAGATATGTTTTGTTATCATCAAAATATCCACTAAGATATAGGGCTAATGGCCTTTGGGCCAACACATTGGTCTTCAAGTTTTTCAGGAAAGCGGTGAAGTCCATTTTTGATTTATCGTTGGGCTCTTTCAAGGTGGTAGCTTTGATTTTTCAAACTTTAAGAAGTGCTCTAATGATTTTTCGCACCTTTTGATGATTATTGATTAGCTTACCTAAAAAAATGAGACTATTAGTAATTGTAGTAAAAGGGTAAGCATATTATAAATAGCTTCATCATTATTCATATAAAAACAATCATATTGAGAGCTAAGCAAATCAATCTTAGCATTCTTTATTTGTGTTGTGCCTGACGTGCTGGCAAGGGTACCAATTGTTACAAGTATAAGGTGATGATGTAAAGTGTCGAACCTACATAAATTGCAATTTAACTACCACAATTAATTATTTCTAGATCATATTTAAAAAGTAGATATAGTTATAAAAGTAGGTTAACCTAGTTAAAAAGAAAGTATTTTTATTATGAGAAAAGTGATAGGGCATTACGACTTCGGCTATTCTATCTTTGACTATTTTAGTTATTTGGGCTAGAAACTTTATTAACTAATTGTTAGTAATTGAAAAATCTTTTTGTGATAATAATTTCTATCGAGCATCATTAAATCTAATTTTAAATAAGAACACACAATCTATCGATCTAGTGAATTTACTGGATAAAGGAGCATTAAGATCTATGATTTTCCCTTTATGATTGCACAACCTATGATTCTCGTCTCAGCCTGCAGGAAGTGATTCCTATCTCTAGATGCGTTGCTAGATTATCTCCTATCGATCTCCAACCTAACCATCTATATAATTATGGCCATCAATTATTAAATTTTAACACAGAAGTAGGTATTTAACAATACTAAGAATAAGACTAACTAGATGCAAATAACCAATAATAATCTTCAATAAAATAACCTACATCTATGCTCTAACAGGTAAAATTTCGTTCATGAAGGAAAAGTAGCAAAGCATGAATTTATATTGTAAAAACATAAAAACAATATTATGCAAGAGAGAAAAGAAAGAACCGAATTAAATCTCGTTCTTCTTCTCTGAACTCCTTCTTCAAGAACTAGCAATAATTTAGAAAATAAAAGCTTATTTAAGAGAGAAAGTCTCGAAATTTGATCTCCAAAGTATCATACAAATACAAGAGTTTGCAGCTCTATTTCTAGATCTCAGAAAATCTAAACAGCCGACTTTGGTTTCCTAAAATTAAGATTTAATTCTAAAAGAATTCTGAAAAAAAATTACATCATTTGTTGAATAAAGGGGACGGTGGATCCGTCATATAATACGATGTTTTTGCCGTCGAATACAATACGTAACCAATTTGGAATCAGAAACAGCTGGCATAAGCGTAACAATAGCTTTAACTGGTCAACGGCGGATTCGCCGTTTGGATGGTTGATACGCCATACAATTGTGTCTTTTGAGCTTGTAATTTTTAGTGATGTGTAGCCTCCACTGAAATCTCTGACTTTAACCCGGGATCTTTGTATATAAATAAATTCTTCTCTGCAATTCTTCTTTTTAATTATTTTTCGATATTTTTCTCAAAATCCGCTCTTGACTTCAAATCTGCAAAAAGTCATAAACAAAACTACCCATGCAGTGTTAAAGAGACAAAAATAGGTATAAAAAGGATATAAAATTGATACAAATGACATTCATCACATCCCCCATACTTAGCTTTTGCTAATTCTTGTGCAAAACCCTAATCTAAAAAGAACAAACCTAAAAACAAAAACTAAAACTTAACTCACTTTCGTAAGAATAACTGTTGAAATTAGCACATGCAACAAGCCATTAAACCCGCAAGTTACCTAGTGGACGAATGTTGTCTCGTGAGTATTTACAGTGAATATACCCACAAAATTCAAAGAAAGAAATAAAAGATAGGAAAGAGATTAAGATAAAAAGGATAACTGAAAAATAAGGATAACTTAAATATAAAGAAATAGAAAAATAAAATAAAATTTTATTCTTTTTACAACAAGTAATTACTAGCAATTAAGTTCATAAGTTTTCAACAAGTTCAATAATAATCAAGTTCAATCTCAAATCAAGAAATCTTTTCATCTTTTTCTAGAGACTTGGACCCAAAATTTTCACACCATCCTTCCTAAGTTTTTCAATCCTATGCATCTTCGTGAATTTGTAAAATAGTCTCTAGCTTGGAAATTTTTTGATTCAAACTTTACCTTACTTAAATATATTTCTATATACATATAAAAATTTATAATTTATAATTTTTTATTTTTTATATGTATGGAAGTTCTAAGTATTATTGCTTCATTGCCCTTTAAGCACTTCTTTTCTCTTATATATATATATATATATATATATATATATATATATATATATATATATATATATAACTCATTTAATTCTCTTTCCTGTAAATATAATGGCTTCTTGAGGCCCTAATATCTAAGTAATTGATCCTTAGATTTGCTAATACATAAAAAATTAATTATTCATATTTTTTTATAACTTACCTTACTATCTTTCGTATAAATACCAAGTCTTGCTTAGGCCAAAGTATCTAACTAATCAATACTTATGTTCGTCTAACAATTTTTTTTATATACATATATATACTCTATATTTAAACTAGGTTAAACTTTCCTCATCATCCCAAGCATAAAAGTCTTGTGTAAGTGTATGAAGTATGCATAATCATGTAAACAAAATCTAGATGGCATCTCCTTTTCAGTTTTTTCATCTCTATGTCAAGAATTAAAGATTCTATCAAATAATTGTTCAATCAAAATTTCAAACTTTATTGGTCCCTTAAATCGTAAAAAGAAGTTAAACTTGTTGGAAATATAGTTTTTTATTTTTATTTAATAAATAAAAGAAAAATAAACGAAAAAATAATCCAAAACCTAGACATAATGATGACCTTCTCCCTCTCTTTCTTGATCCCACACCTTCCGATTTAGACCTCCTAATACATGCTGATTAAGCCTTCTTCTTACGCAAGTCCTTAACCAACTTATATATCTTTTTTATACCCTTCCAAATCATAGTCATGAATTCCCTATAATCTTGAGGTGGCTCTTGTTTAAAGAATTGTTCATCATCATCTCCCTCATCGGAAAACTCTGATAGAACAACTTGAATGTCCGCATGAGCTGTTTCTTCTGTCATGCACCGCTTCCTAAAATATGTAAAAACAGAGTCGCGACGAGAGTCGACAACGTATATACGCAAGAAAAATACCCCATGTATAAACAATAAGTCTAAAGTAACCTAAACAAGTTATAAAAATCTACTAAGATGACATGATAATACTGCAATATAACATATAAATGACCACGCATGATAATAGATGAATATAGCAAAGGAATAGCAACTGAAACTGATGTATATAGAGAATCGACAAGAATAAACTAGGAAGACAAGATATAATATCCAAATCGGATAATCAAACAAAGAGAACTCCGAGCTCCTCGTAACACATACAGTCTCATCGAACACCTGATCAATAGAATGAAACATCCAATATCTGGATGTACAAATCCAGGGAGTCAAAACTCCTAATGAATGTATAAGAATAATGGGGAAAGTGCACGTGCAAAAATAGTGGGTACATGTGATGAAAAATATGTGCTGAAAATAAGACTGAAAATAACATGCAGAACGTAAATAGACAGTAAATAAGGCAATCAGTAATAGAACACGAAGTCCAATCAGGTTAGGTGTCTATCAGAGTCTATATATCGATGGGTAGAATCAGTCAGTGCAAGAGTCCAGTGTACAGTCAGGTCATGACTACAATCATGTGTCCAACATAGCATACATGTATCGGGTGAATATCAATAGTCACAGTACATTATGAATAGTTTGTTATTATTTATTATGTCAGCGAACACCAATTACCACATGTAATAGACGCATCCCATGCTATGCCTATTACACGCATCAATCAGGGTCCTAAATTATTAAAATTGGTAGGTTAGAGACATTGTCCATGCTTTAGGTAGGTCCCTTACATACCCGGGACCATGGCCTTAGTTTTCTAGCGCTGAACCAGGGCGTACCACTAGGTACTCAGTAACAATAATAGTACTCACTGTGAAAACAGTGGAACAATAACAGTACAGATGGGATGTCAATTATCCCCTAGGAACCCTGCAGTAGAACCCTCAGTCGGCTGCGCAACCTGTATCCTAGGTCCACCCAAAATACAGACATTGTCTTCTCTATCAATTTTCCCAATCTCAGGGTAAGTTGTCCATTTATACTATTATTATTCATTTCAATTAAATAATTAATATCCATGTTATTAGAATGCTAGGATTATGCGGTGACAGTAACAATAACAGTACAGTTACAGTAACAGTAATCGTATACATGGTAAACGGTAATAATAACTGTGAATAGTATCAGTAACCGTATATACGATGAATAGAGTTGTACCGAGCGTTACAGTCTTACAATACTTTCCCAGTAACTTTAAGTAACATGAATAATAAAATAACAAGTCTAGATACTGGTCAATAAATGTCTCATCTGGAACTGATTCCTTACAGTACAGTCCGCTCCAGAATCAACCAAATCTTATCCATCTATACTAAAACGATATCAGTAACTGATCCATCAACTCATAGTCTCAATATAATCATCGTGAACATCAAGTATCAATCCACATCAAAGTAATCCGGTACAGCAACCCACAAATCTAATAAATCAAATAATCACTTCTCTTAGTGTTATCAATCTGTTCTAATCCTCTAAATCATTAATAACTGCTATCAAACTCTGATTATATATATTAACACCGAAATCAATAAAATCACTCTCATAATAACTCAATCTCTGAAACCGAATAACTGAAGTAGTCAAGAGCCAATCATAAAAGACTAAATATATCCTCGAGGTTAACAAAAATAATGAATACCGAAATCACAAACAAAGAGTTGAACATTCTCAAATAACATGAAATCTAGAAATATCTATATCTGATACTCAACATCAATAACATCATCAATACTCAACGGTATAATCGAGGGTAAAACTAGGAATACTCACAAATATCAATTCAACTACATGAATCTCATCAGAATACTAATCAAAATCCTCTGAAGAGAACACAAACCTCATGTCAATCAACACAGCAGTATATCTCTCCTCTATGTCATCAGTATATCCATCCTCTATGTCACTGATATATCCACGTCCTAATATTCAAAATACATAGTCATCTATATCTAACCAGTCATCATCATCCAATATGACTGGTTATATATAGATGACTTTGTATTTTGAATAATACATAGTCATCTATATAGATGACTGTTAAGATCATCATATATTCCCACTTCCTTTAAGCTCGACACAATATCAAAAAATCCAAGTAATTAGTCAATTATGTTTATACATGCACTAGGTTAGGTCAACCCGATCTACGCCTACTCCTCAGCCCAAGATCAAATCCACCACAGTCGAGTCCACTGATCAAATCCAATGTAAAATATATAACTCTCATGTCAACTCTAACTCTAGCTAAATCTTTATTAGTCCGTGTATTAGTCAGTCCATCGATAAAGCAATATCACATCTATTTGTCTCAATGTCCAAAAGAGTTCCCGTCAGAATATCACCAACAATGGTCAATAAACACTATACACAAATTATGTTATCTATCCTCAAATGTGAGTTAGATTAACAGATCAGTAGATCAAATAAAGTCACAGTATAAGGTATACCTCAACTAGCCCTGAATCAATAGCGGTAAATAACTACACATGAAATGACGCTAATAAATACTCAGATCAATAAAATAAATACGGTGAATGTTCACTGATGTCTCATGAACTGATACAGGTAAACATACTTGTATAATAATATCAAATGGTCACATGAAATAATACGAATAAAACACGGATATCTAGTGACAACGGTAATTAAGAAAATAGCACAAGAGCAAACACTCATATAAAATGACATTATTTTAGAACCGAATCACCGTTTGATCTTCACTGCGAGAACCGATACGAATCTCTGGATCATTCCATGAATTGGTCTTCGAATCGCTATGGTATCGGGTCCATAACGGGTACAACTCTGAATCGGGTCTGGGTCTCCTGTTACTGGGTTCGGATAGCACGAACAGATCCACATCACTGTAAGACACAATGAAACACACAGGGATGAAGGGGAGACCCATAATACACTGACACATGTACCCACACACGCTTGGCACACGTGCATACACGCACGGATGTACACACATATGTGTATATATATGAGTATACACATACATACATAATATATATACATATTATATATATACACTTACATGTAGGACACAAAGCACACAATAATACTTGCATATCACATACACATTCATATAAATAACACCCACATATATTAATATACATAACTCACATATTCATGTATACATATATATATTTACACACAACAAATAATGTAAACCCAACCTATATATATCATAAAAAGAAGAGATAAAGAGGGAAAGAGGGAGACTCACAACCACGGGAGAGGGGCTGCCGGTCATGGGGCTCGTCGGCGGTGCTCGGTGGAGGACATGGAGGAGACCAGGGGCTACCGGAGGACTCGCGGAGGCCGCGGCAATTTCAGAGCTCACCGGCGGAGGTGATAGGGTGTGTAGGAGGTTGTCGGCGAAGCTGGGCTATGCTAGGCTAGGGATGCCCGTGGAAGAGAGGCGCCAAGGGGAGGTTGTGCGGGTATCGGCCAAAGGAGGGGATCCAGGCACATGTCAAGGGGGTGTTGTTGGGGTTTGCAGGAGAGGGCAGCCACATGGACTGTGGCCTGGGGCTCGGTTGGAGGAGAGCCTGGACTGCAATCTGGGGAAAGATGGGTGGGGGTGCTGCGCCATGGAGGGAGGTGCACTGCCGGATGGGATGGGACGGCCTGGGGGATTGGATGCACGTATGGGGATGTCAGAGATGGGGTATGCCAAGGTAGTTTGGAGGTGAGGAGAGATGGAGGAGAATGGCCGTGAAGATGGGGAGGCACACGACTGCTGCTCGCGCTCGTCGGAGATAGCTCCGTGGTGCTGTGCTCTGGAGATCTCACCAAGGAAGAGAGGAGGAGTGTTCTGCCTGGAAGGAGATATGATGGTTGTGAATGGCGGCATCAAGAGAAAGAAAATAGATTAGGGTGAGGTTTAGGTTAAAATTAGGAGATGATATATATAGGAAGAGATAATGGGTTTAGGTTTAATGGATATTGGGTCTCATGGGTTAAAGGATATGAGTATGGATAATAGGATTAACGAAGAGGAATAATGGGCAATGGGTTAAGATCATCAATGGCTATGGGTTAAGGGATCAAGGCTGGTCGCAATTTGTTTAACCCATTAGACCCAATATCCATTAAACCCAAGGTGGGGGTGCTACGCCATGGAGGGAGGTGCACTGCCAGATGGGAGGGGATGACCTGGGGGATTGGATGTGCGCATGGGGATGTCAGAGAAGGGGTGCGCCAGGGTAGTTTGCAGGCGAGAAGAGATGGAGGAGAATGGCCGTAAATATGGGGAGGCACACGGCTGCTGCTCGCGCTTGTCGGAGATGGCTCCGGGGTGCTGCGCGCTGGGGATCTCACCATGGAAGCGAGGAGGAGTGTTCTGCCTGAAAGAAGATGTGATGGTAGTGAATGGGCGGCATCGAGAGAAAGAAAATAGATTATGGTGAGGTTTAGGTTAAAATTAGGAGATGATATATAGAAAGAGATAATGGATTTGGGTTTAATGGATATTGGGTCTAATGGGTTAAAGGATATGAGTATGGATAATAGGATTAAGGAAGAGGGATAATGGGCAATGGGTTAAGATCATCAATAGGTTGGGTTAAGGGATCAAGGCTGGTCACAATTTGTTTTATTTAGTCAAAAAAATTGATTGTGATCAAGGCCACTGTATTGTTATTATTTTTGAATATTTTAGTTGCGACCAAGGTCGCATTCATCATTAGTCAGCTTCAATTTTTAGGATTAATTAGCAACTGTAACCGAAGTCGCAGTCAATATTAGTAAGCATCATTTTCAGGCTTAATAGGCGAGTGCGACTAAGTTCGCGGCCCAAATAACATTGTGAAAAAGAGGACTGCGATCTTGGTCTCTGTTTTGATTTTTATATAATGTTTGATATTTTTATTGCATTTTATTACTAAATCTTTAAATGTTTGAATTGTTTTGGTTTTGATAGCATGGTGTTGTATCTAAAAATAGATATCTGAAAGATTTTTTCATCAAGAAATTATTGAGAAACTGGACAAGAGATGTTCATTACATATTCTTCCTGATTAATCACAAGCACAGTGCCAAGGAAGCTTGATTTCATTGGACCTTATTGGTATTGAATTGTCATATACAAGAGTGGATTTTTTATAACTCTTTGGTTTCAGTAGATAAATCAAGTAATATATTAAGGTTGTATCAAACAGATGCCATAATAATGGTGAGTTAAATTTAATCTTACAATTTCTGAATATTTGCATTTAATTGCATTAATATTGAATTTTTTTCTATTGATGCAGAAAGATAGATTGTTACAGAATTTTGAAATTGATTTCACTAAAAAATTAAAAAAAATCTATATAAAATATGCAAGATGTCCAACAGGCAAACAACTATATATTTCTTATGACATTTACATTAGATTTTTTCTTGCTGATTTATCGTAAAAATTTAATCTCATCTATTTTTTCCTGTACAATTTCAGTGTTGATTGCTGTATATGTATGTAAATACATTGAAAATATAGCATTTAGTACTATATCAACATTTGATGTTGTGACGGCGGCCGATGTACAGAGACTGAGAAGCGAGTTTGCATACATATTACTCTCAAACAAAGAGAAAAATGGGATGAAAAAACAGAAACAATACGATGGATGGTATTTGAAGATTGAAATTTGACCAAATTTTTTATTTTAATATTGTTAATTCATTCATATTAATTTTTTGTATTATAAATGTATCCTCTTTGTAAAGTAGGTCTGTTGGATATATTAATGTAAATTATCTACATATTTATTCATGTATTATAAACTGCAATGAGATTCCCTATTTTCCATTTTATACATATAAGAAAGTCAGCGACTTAGGTCGCAGTGATCTTAAATACCAATAAAAGTTGAAAATCCGTTTGCGACCAAAGTCGCATTCATAACCAGGCGGCTGTATCGACTTCTTATAATGCGACAATGGTCGCAATACGAATAAATTATGAAAAAATAAATTTATTTATTAGCATTGCGATCACGATCGCATTAAATGAATCCTATTTCAGGTCACACTACGATCATGGTCGCAGTGACAAATTGGGAAATGCAATGTTTTTATATACATTACAATATATGTTTTAAATTTTGTTAAAATAATTAATTTAACGAAAAGTAACACGCTCGTTATGACCTTTTATACCGTAAGAAGCTAAAATAATATTAGTCTTGCCATCTTCACAGCAAAAATAATTGTATTTCAAAATTTATTATTTTTTAACCGATTTTTGAAAACTAAACAGTCACCTAAAAAGTATACACTTTTCGAAAAAGACAGATAATAAATTTACGCCATGTTCACGTCATTTGAGAGCATAAACCTTTTGAAATTCCTGAATGTATTATATATTAAGGGTGTCCTTTAAAAGAAAACAAACAGACTCAATTACATTCCTGAAATTCAATTCTATAAAATTATGAAAAAAGATTAAAAATGTCTACGCCACCATCTTCCTTTGAAAGAAACCATTCATCTAATGATGATTGGGAATATAGTTCTGATACGTTCCCTCGATACGGGTCGGAGGATGAGCTTGATACAGACGACCTGTTCTGGGAGTTCACAGATGAAATGATATACTGTTGTGAAGAGAAAGAAAGCGAAGAGAAGAGTGGCCGTCATGAGGAGGAAGAGGAGAAAAGCGATACAGAAGATGAAGACCGTCTAATATGGAAGACGAAAATGATTATGATAGTGATGACTAGGACGACTAGAATGGTCATTTGTATTTATCAACAGAATTTAAATATGTAGTTTTTTAAGGCAATTTATGCCTTTATTTTGGAATGTTAATTATGTAAATAAATATTTTTTCTAATTTTAATTTTAATGGTCAAACTTTTTTCACTATTATAATTCTTATGTTTGTGGGAACAGTGAACTATGGTGGCAATTTTTTATGACCTATGTCGAAACTTTTCACTATTTTTAAGACTGACTATGATCAAGATAGCATGTATTAACCCAACAACATGACAATGTGATCCAATCACAATAATGTGATAATTTACATTAAAATGAGATACACTACAACTAATGTCGCAGTTACAAAAAAGTAATATCAGCGACTGGAGTTGCAGATATAAAAATCTAATTTAAGAGTATAATTGTAATTGCGACCAAGGTCGCAGTGCGTATTATAAAGGTCTAAATTTCACAATATACAATTTAATTATTAACATATTTCAACATATTAAACTGGTAACATAATTAAAAATCTTAATGTAATAATTCATACAGATCAAAGAGAAGCAAACAACCCAAAAATATAGTGAAATATGAACTGCGACGCTGGTCGCAGTTCTAAAATTACTGTTTTTTTAGTAAAACTGATGATGCAACTGAAGTCGCAGTCCAAAGGAATAATAAAGGTTCCATTAACTCAAGAAATATGCATACAGTGACCATAGTCTATATTCAATTAACTATAGCATTCTGTATGATTATGCCACCATTGTCGCAGTGGGTTTTAAAAAAATATTTTCACTGTATTCAAATATTATTATAAAGTACAACATATTACATTGGAATAAGAGATGGGAAACACTTGAAAGTATAATAGTACCTGTACTGCGACCCAGGTCGCAGTACAATGATATATCTTTTCCATTAACACTGTGACCATGGTCGTAGATGATGCCTGGAGATGTATAAATAAAAACTTTATTCGTTTAAGGTAGCCGCAACCTGAAACTACTTTCTCTGCAAGTAAAAAGAAACGTAAATATTTGAAACATCAAACTTAAATTTAAATTCTATAACGAGTTTAATTTTATACCAATAATGGACAACCAATCCTGTAATGGCCCAGCTGTTGACAATATTCACACTTTCGATACTTGACTTCCTTCTGTGATAGAAAATCTTCAAAATCAGACTTTAGCCTGGATGCACCTTTAGGCCTCCCCTTGGTTAGTACAGAACCAGTTTGATCGCGTATAGTCAATTCTTCACCATCTCACAGAATCACAACTGATCTACTGGAACCAATATTTATTTCAGACTGTGATGACTGATCATTTATTGTCCTGAATTTGTATTCATTACTGGTTTCTATAACAAATCTTTCCAACACAGCATCCAACTTTGAAAGATGGATATCCGAATTGAACACCATTTCAAGAATTGTATTAAATTTGGATTGTAATGTCCACAGTCTAGCAGTCCCTCGCATGCCTTGATTGGGAAAGGTCTAAAGCCATTTTCAATTGCAATATTCATGTAACGGGCATCCAATCTATATCTTTGTATAATATAAGATTCTAGTATATGTGTAACATGATTGTGCCACAAAATGCACGGAATATGTCTACAAAGGATGCCCTCTGTTTTGAATAATACGCAACTATAAGACACGTTAAGTTCACCAGAATTCTCATAACTGACCTTTTTCCAAGTGTCTTTTGATTTTGAAAATTCACCAGCCAAATAATTTGCTCTTGGTCCATCATGTTCCAACTCTTGCAAAAAGAGTGTCATTACAACTGCCCATTCCTTTTGGAACAACTGAAAAATCTTCGTGGCATAAAATTTTAAAACTTATACCTCATATGGATTCAATGTACAATTGGGCACACAATTCAAACCTAGAACTCTTGTTGAGTTTCAGAACTACGACGGGCAGTAACAGCTTTATTGTATTGGTGGATAAACTCAACTAGTTTTGTATTTGCATTCACAAAATCATCAAAGAAGGAATTAATATTCTCAGATTTTTGACTGGTTGTCATTTCAGCACAGAAAATATCTTTTAGATAAGCATTAACTTAGTGTCCACTCAATCTGTACATCTTCAATAACCAACTGTCTTCTTCTTCTTCTATATGATATTTTTTCTTCATCAATCTCCATCGTTCCTCGCATGTGCTTATATCACGGGAGATGTACCACAGATGAAAATCAGAGACAAAATCTTTCCCATACTTGTTCACCAAAGGGATTTGTTGTTCGCCAATATGTTTCCTTACATACCAAAAACAGTAACGGTACCGAGTAGTTAGAAATACCATTTTGATGGCATCACCTATCTGGGCATCCTGATCAGTAATAATCACTTTTAGTGCAACTTCGTGCATGAATTTGAGCCATTTATTGAATAGCCAAACAAATGTATCTCTCTGCTTGTCCGCAAGCAATGCACAACTAAACAAAATTGACTGTCGATGATGATTCACTCCAGTGAATGGAGCAAATGGCAGGTTCAAGTGATTAGTCATGTATGTTGTGTCCAAAACAATCACATCACAAAAACTCAAATACGGGGAGATTGCTCTTCCATCAGCCCAAAAAATACTTCTAAGTATGTCCGCATTATCAACTTCACTTGCAAAGTAAAAACCTGGATCGGAGTTAGCTTTTTCTTGAAAATATTTGATGATCGAAATAAACTCATGGCCAATGTTATTTCTCGGTGTCAATTAAAATCAATAACTTATTGCAGGCTTACTTTTTCACAAGCTTCTCTGCAGCTCATTGCATTAACAACACGGGAAATATTTGAAGGACGAATTCTTACATCAACCAAATTGGTCTGGTGAGAGTAAAAGTGATGGACCTTATTCGAGTTTGATAAATCATGTGAATGAAAATCAACAAAATTGGTGACAACCCAAAATCTTCGGTGTAGTAATAAATGAAGATATACATGCATCTCAGCAGGACACTCAATTCTAGTGTCGATTCGACGATTGACTATAAGCCCATCTTGTCTTTTGTCACACAATTTCTTCGCACCCTCCTTGTTGCAACAAAATTTTCTGCAAATAACTTCATGAGAAGGGCTACTGACTTATCTATTCCTTTTCTTTTCACACCAAAACCTCTGTTTCTTGCATAAGCATTGTAGAAGTTGTATGCTTCATCGTCTGTGAAAAATTGTTGTCCTAAAAGAATAACAAAGCTTTCAGACATTTCTTCATGTAAATTCAGATCCTACCAAAATAATAGTTGAACTAAATAAAAAGAAATAATTGAAAATCACACGTCTGAACTATAATAAATAAAATTGCGACTAAGGTCGTAGTTATAAAGATAGCTGTGACTATTGAATAAAAGACTACCGTAGTCACAGCTTTCAGGATGTTCAGGTTTTTTGCAAAAAAAGGTGATATTTTGTAATACTATAACCTCTGTTGAAGTCCTTAATATATTAAAGGACTACGCAAAAAGTCTCACATACAAGGTAATTATGGACTGCAGGTAACGTCGCAGTTATATAGATACTGAGACATAATTTATTAAAAACAGCGACCATAATCGCCTACTTTAGGATGTCTATAATAACTGAAAAAATTGTTTTAATTTATACTGTGACCTTAGTCACAGTTCTTATAATTTAGTGTATATGATAAAAAATAGGTAACTTTAAAATTAAATAACTGTGACTGAGGTCGTAGTTAACAAAACTGTGAAATTGTTAACTGAAAAAGACAACTTTGGTAAAAGTAATTCTTGTTCTGTAAAATGTAAACTAGGTCGCAACTCCATCAACATTAACCAAGATTTTATATATATTAGAAATTGCGGGAAAAAATTAAAAAAAAGAATAAAATGAAAACCTCTTGATCAGTATCTAAAGATCTCAACCATTAAAGATTTTTAATATTCTGTGAAGAAGTTGAACACGATGATATATGGTCATATTTAGATCGGGAGAAAGAGATCGGGAATGACAGTGACATGAATTGACAGGAGATGTGTTCTGGTCAGCGGTCAACATTAAAATAGAAAAGGAGATCACGATGAAGAGCTTGGAGATCTAGGTCAACAAAGTAAAAAAAAAAGAAAAAACCTGATCCGAATCCTTTTTTTAAAAAAACATTATGAGCAAAAACTCAAACCTAGATCTAATAACACGCAAAACAAGAAAAAGGGGAATAATAATAAACAATAGCGGGACAACTACCTTTTACCGCGGGATTTTAGCAATTTCACTTATATATACATGTAAGCCCGCAACAAGTTATTTATTTTATTCGATACTGGAGAAATAACATTGGTCATGAGTTTATTTCGATCATCAAATATTTTCAAGAAAAAGCTGAATTCGATCCAGATTTTTTCTTTACAAGTGAAGTTGATAATGCGGGCATACTTAGAAGTATTTTTTGAGCTGATGTAAGAGCAATCTCCTCATATTTGAGTTTTTCTGATGTGATTATTTTTGACACAATATACAGAACTAATCACTTGAACTTGCCAATTGCTTCATTCACTGGAGTGATCATCATCGGCAGTCAATTTGCTTGGTTGTACATTGCTTGTGGACGAGCAAAGGGATACATTTGTTTTGCTATTCAATGAATGGCTCAAATTTGATTGAGTTTTAACCTGCACACAAAATACAAAATTTCAGAAATACAAAATAGAAGTGCACGGTACTCAATACTACAACAAAAGTAAGTGATTATGCGGGTCGTAATCCACAAGGAGGAACTAGCGATAGAAGCTTTTTTGCAAGTTCTTTTTTAGGTTACAATCAATGGTTAAAGATCTTCTTTTAGTTCTTGAAAAGAAAAAGAAAAATAAGTTACAATCAAGTTAAGAAGAAAGTCGTAGATTGAGAAGGTGAAGAAAATAAAAAAATAGATTTATACAAAGAAATTAAAAAGAGTGATAAAAGAGTTAGGAGATTGTGGTGTTGGTGATCTAAACTAAAAGTTAAAAGAAAAGAAAATAAAAATTACTTACCTCTTCAGTGCTCATATGCCTTGGATCTGTAGCTACGACTTACCTAGTTTTTGAAGGCGATCAGCATGGTATGTAGGATCTTCTCCATTCCTGATCTACACTATGAATAAAAGGGCAAGCTAAACTAATAAAAGAATGGTTGTTCATTACTATAGGCCATCAAGGGCACTTGCAATGGCAAAGCAGTCTCGAGGCTATTGGATTCACTTGGATTGAAACACATCTGAGGAAAGTAAATGAAAAATAAGAGTAAAGAAGAAAAAAAATTTTGATTCGATTAATAATAAATGAAAAGACTTACTTACACCGGTGTCACCCTCAGTACAAACTTGCTCTCATTCCTCCATGAAACACGTCTCTTCTCTCAGATGCATAAAGAAAAGTAAAAATTACATAAAATAAAAATAAAAATCTACACTAAAAAGAATAAAAAACTGGCCTAAAATCTATCTCCGCTTGGTCGTCCTCTGTAGTCTCTGAAAACTCAATATTTATAAGCAAAAACCCAACGGGGAGGAGCGTACGAAGATAGGAGGAGCAAACGCTCCCCCAAAAGAATCAAACGAGCCACAAAAATGCAGCTTTGGCCGCCTTTTCGCGGCCAGGGTGTCGCCAGGTGGCCACACCTAGGGGTGGTACTCCCTGGTTTCGCGATATGATATTATCTCTTGCCGAATTTGCAGTTTTGGGTCCTAGATTTGACGAAATCTCCTTTTATTTTTGGCTTTAAACAATTAATTTGTGAAGATTTATTTTAACTGATTTTCAACCGACTTATCTTCTCTAATTTGCCCTGATCTGCCCTGATTTTCTAATTTCGAATTAATTCTGAATTAAATCAGAAGTTTGATAGGCTTTTGGTCTCGTTTCTCTTCCCTCTCCTTTAGCAATAGGCGTGCATATAAATTAGACAACAAATAGGATTAAAAATACAGTTTATTATATAATAAATATAAGAATGTGATAATAAATATGCATTATCAGTGACCGATCACACTCCCAAACCTATCTTTTGCTCGTCCTCGAGCAAAATAACAAAACTAAACCAAAGATTTTTAGACCACTTTCGCAGGTCACGCGATTGCACTGAGCATGTGCAACATGCCGTTAAACCTCTAGGTTCCCCCTAGAGGACGAGTTTTATCTCGTGAGGGTTTTCAGTGGATTACACCTTAAAATCCATAAAGAAAGAGAAATAAAGTGTTAGTATTTTAAAAACACATTTTAAAAGAGAAAAATGTTTGAAGTATTATTGTAAGAATTAAGTAATCTATAAGTTATAGGAAAACTGAACTTTTCATTCCTAAAATTAGTCTCTATTCAAAATTTGTTATCAATCAAAATATGGGGTTAAATTGTACTTCTCATCTAGTCTATTACTTTATCCTAAGTCATATGCACCTTTGTGACCGTGAAATTTTGACTAATGGTTCTTTAACTCTAACTATTATGCCTTATTATTTTTTCTTTTATATATATTTTTATTTTTTAATTTTTTGTGATATCATTCCTTAATATTAGGCTTTCTAATATGCCCATGTAACGAGCCTTTAATCGGTGACTCCCAAACCAAACGGTCTTAGGGCACCGGGTGAGAAAACACCCCAAGGACTTAAGGACTTGAGCAAACAATACCACAAAACTAAGAATTTTATTATATGAACCGCTTTTAGGCGTGAATACTTATGCCTTATGAGGCACAAATACCCAGCTTAATCAGAGGATTTTTTATATTATATATATATTTCTTTTTCTCTTTTTTTTATAAGGCATAAAAATCTTTATGTTTGAACCCTAAGTGTGTAAGTGAAGCATGCATATTTCATCAAGATAAAAATCAAGACTAAATTATTTTTTCAAATTTTCTTCCTAACCTTGAAAATCAAACAAATAATCTTATTTTGACCATGCATAAGAAATCTTAATTATAATTCTCTTATACCTTAAAATTGACTTAATTTTTTACAAAAAATATGTCAAAATATTGTTTTTATTTTCAAAAAGTTTTTAAAAGTAAGAAAATGTTAATAGTAATTTTTTAATAATAAAAGGAAAACCTAAGTTATGTTAGAACCCTCCCCCACACCTATCTCATGCATTGTCCTCAATGTATGAATTAATGCATAGATGCATGAAAAAGAAGAAAGGGAAGAAAAGTATTACTTTATGGTGATGGTTCCGGTGGTGGTGTAATTGGGTCAAGCGTTGCTACCCAATCAAGATAATGTGGTGGTTCACGGAATTCACCTTTATTGACCTCTTTTCTATTTACATATTTACAGTCCCCAATATGAATAGGATCATGTAAGATCTTATCGTGAAACTTACTCCCTTTACATGACCAGGCTTGGAAAATCATCACGGAGTCATCATGGTCTATACCTATGTCCAACAAAAGAATGTGACTTGGTGTAATGGTTGACTTGGACTCAAGAATGATAGGTTCAGGAACCAATATTAACTCGGGAAAATTAACTTTGGATTCGAGAGTCAGTTTTGGTTCAAGAGTTAGTCCAAATCCAAGATTTGAAATTCACATTCTTTTCCCATCAATGGAATGTGACTATCTAAAATTGGTGATTCTATTTCTAGATCTATGGGTACGGGAATAAATGTTGGCTCGGAAAATTGGTCCAAATTGGGTAAGAATACCGGAGTCAACATAGATTCAAAAATGGAAACTGAATCACAAAATTGGGGATCGGGTTCACATTCATGATCAAGTTCAATCTCATTAAAATGAAAACTTGTCAATTCACAAATGGGTTAATATTGGTCAAGTTCAAGGTTTTGTGGTGAAATTGAATCTTGGTCAAAGTCTTCAAGATACCATGATTCTTGATTTTCATCAATATGGCTAGAAGTGTCGAGAATAGTTAAAGATTGGGTAGGGAGAGTTTCCTTATTCCTACGCATGTTTTCCAATCTACTAAGTCTTGCTTCTATCATATCGAGTGGATTACTTTGGCATTGAATCATGGATTCCATACTATTTTCTGAGTTGACATATTCTTCATGAAAAGTAGAGTAAGGATCTGTGATTTGAAAATTTTGATGGGATTTTGAGTCTTCTAACATTTGAATTCGTCGCTCAAGCTCGTCTAAGGCTTCCATCCTCTTTTCTCAGTTAATTGATTCTTCTAATGGTTGTTCGTGAGAAGGAGTATATAAAGCTAGATGTTGGTAGGGTGGTTGACAATATGACTCGGGGGAGTTGTATCCCTATTGACTCTGTGAAGAGTAGTGATGATTATTCCAGTCTTGTTCATAGTATTAGGACTGGGGCATGTATTGATCTGGATAAGACTAATCTGGCACATTAGGTTGGTTAAAGTTATGATATGCCGGGTTGGTAACATCCAAAAAAGAGGTCGGGGTGTAACATGGATTACCATTAAAGTTGGAAAAATTATTGTTATAAGTCGTATCACACAAGAAATATCAAAATCAAATAAAGAAAACAAACAAATAAACAAACAAAAAAGAAAAAAAATCTAACCTAAGTTAGGGTAAACCTTAGACCTGACGACTCCTAACTGGTTAGACTGTCCACGGGAGGTATACTGCCTAATCTGACCACAAGTTAATCGACCAGGTAGGGGTAAGATCAGTGGGAGGTATCTGTGCTTAAGCAATGGGCCTAATTTTGCCAAACCGTCAATCTTTAGGGTTTCGCCCCTCAATCCCCAACCTTAAAAACCGACTTGGCAAGAGTCAAATTCTAATCAACTTCCCCTTTAGGTCAGTCTCCTATATGAGTCTTGTTGGCCCAAAAGGTTACACTCTCCATTTGTTTAGAGTTTTGATGATAACAAAACAAATAAGAGCTAGTTGGTACTAATAAGTTTGTTCAAGATAAGTTTCAGGTTTTGTACCATGTTTAGAAGCCATTGCTTAGCTATTGCAAGATCTTCTAGGATTCATGGAGTAAAGAAGTCTTATGGCACATCAAGGAAGGATCATAGAAGAGAAGGCTCTAGCAAGACTTTTTCATGGCTCAAGACTTCAAGATTGCTCAAGATAATTCATTAGTTTTGTTAAAGAATAGTGATTAGGATTGAAGCTCTATATTCCAACACACACGTTTTTGCGCACATGCATTTCCTAGAAATATTCCCTATAAAGATATACAAAATTCCTATAAAGATATACAAAATATTTTAATACAAAGACTTTTGTTTATAAACTCAATTTTAGGCATTATACATGTTCCATATCAAAAATATTTTATTACATATCAAAATCTTCTTAAAATTGTGTTTGAGTTTCAGCTTTTGGCCTGTGCCGGTCGACCGACGCCGTCGACCGTCACTATGTCAGGTCGACCGACCCAGTCGACTGGTATTCTGTCTGTTTTGATGTATCAGTGTGCATGTTTACCGGTCGACCGGACTGTCGACCGGAGCCCTTCGGTCGACCGGGCGGCTGGCCGACTGAAGTGGTGTTACTCTCTGTTTGTTTTAGCTGACCGGGCGGTCAACCGATAGCCTGCAATGGCTCTTTTTATTTGAATCACGGTCGACCGGCCGGCCGACCGAGGTAGCCGTTTCAGCCATAACAGCTAGTTTTTTAAACACGTTTTAAATTCATATTTTTCGTTTTTAAACGTATTTAGGGGATATTTTATGGGTCAAAATCTTCCTTATTGATGTTATATGTGTTTACCTTTTGATCCCTAACCCTATCCTATAAATAGTGGTGATTAGGGCTATGTTTTTAACAACAAAAAAAAAATCAAGCTATATA
This sequence comes from Agave tequilana, assembly GCA_038442645.1. Lineage (NCBI taxonomy): Eukaryota > Viridiplantae > Streptophyta > Magnoliopsida > Asparagales > Asparagaceae > Agave > Agave tequilana. Next base: position 63,488 of record JAVJIF010009616.1, read on the forward strand.
CAAAAGTTTCAAAGTCTTCAAAAGTTTTCAAGAGAGTTTGGTCCTTGGTTTTTGTGCTGAAGATTCTCTCATCGCTAAAGTTTCATTTTCTAAACTTTCTCTAGTTCATTTCCTTTTTCACTTACACTATTTTTAGCTTCAATTCTAACCATTACTCTACAGGGCTCTTGTAAGGGAAAGAGACGTTTGCAAAAGATAGTTTGTGGTCTTTGATCACTAAGAGAGAATTTGTACTTGAGATTGTGGAGTTGGGTACTCCGGTGTATTTGTAACCTCTTTGTGAAGTTATAGTTGTTAGAAATCCTTCTGGGTGAAGGCGGGGATGTAGAGCTGGGTGCTCGAACCTCGGAAAAATTCTTCGTGTTTGCGTTTGGTTTACTTGTTCTTACTTGCTCTTAATTCTTGCTAACTTTATATTCATTGCTTTATCTACTTGCTTCACATTTTCTTTGCAACATTGTACTTGCTCTTCATTTTCATAGTTACATTCACTTGTTGCATCATATTTTTTAAAAGTGTGCATTGATTAGCATAATCACCTATTCACCCCCCCTCTAGGTGATTTTCAAGTCTGGGATGTCCCTAGGGCCAACGTCTACTCAGTTTTAGTTAGGCTTGGGTTAGTGAGTGAGGAGATTGTTTTTGGGCTGAGAGAAGGTAATGACTTCACCACCTTATCTTGTTTATAGGACAAGCCCTTAATTGAGTTTAGTGCAGTGTACAAGTATATAGAAAAAGTAAAACTCAAGTAATATTTCATACAAGAATGAACCTTATAATAGATTCTATGCACACATACCTTGACTCCAGCACTCTTCAACAGTAAAAAAAAAATGTAACAAAATAGACATGTGCCTAAATGCAAAGTCTAAACTGTTTTTAGCATTTACAATCAACCTTTTACTGTTGAATTAGAAATGTATGTACAGTGAGTCAAAAAGAAAATAAAAATCTACAGATATTTAAACTTTGTAATTCAGCCAACCCGCAAAAAATGCAGGTTAGTAGTTCACTCAGATTGCCACTGGAATGTAGCAAATCTGAGGGCTTCTGGGCTCTGCTTTCTTGAGCAGAGTCCAGGGCCACTTATATGTTCACTGCAGCAAAACTTTCTTTGATATCTATCACTGCACACCAAGAACAAAGAAGAAAGTTAACCAAAAATATAAATTTAAAAAGAGAATTACTTACCATCCCTCCCCGAAAACGACACCAAAATTTGATTGAGTTTAACATACACACAAATACAAATTTTAGAAATACAAAATAGAAGTGCAAGGTACTCAATGTATCACAATAGCAAGTGGCTATGCGGGTCATGATCCACAAGGAGGGACTAGCAATTGAAGTTTTTTTGCAAGTTCTCTTTTAGGTTACAATCAATGGTTAAAGATCTTCTTTTAGTTCTTGAAAAGAAAAAGAAAAATAAGTTACAGTCAAGTTAAGAAGAAAGTGGTAGATTGGGAAGGTGGAGAAAATGAAAAATAGATTTATACAAAGAAATTTAAAAGAGTGATAAAAGAGTTGGGAGATTGTGGTATTGGTTATCTAAACTAAAAGTTAAAAGAAAAGAAACTAAAAATTACTTACCTCTTCAGTGCTCATATAACTCTACGACTTACCTAGTTTTTGAAGGCGATCAAGCATGGCGTGTAGGATCTTCCTCATTCCCGATCTACACTATGAATAAAAGGGCAAGCTACACTACAAAAAAAAAAAGGTTGTTCATCACCATAGGCCATCAAGGACACTTGCAATGGCGAAGAGTCTCGAGGCTATCAGATTCACTTAGATTGCAACATATCAGAGAAAAGTAAACGAAAAAAAAGAGTAAGAAGAAAAAGAGACTTCAATTCTATTCAAATAATACTGAAAGAAAAGACTTGCTTATACTGGTGTCGCCCTCAGTACAAGCTTGCTCTCACTCCTCCATGAAACTCGCCTCTCCTCTCAGTTACATAAAGAAAAGTAAAAATTACATAAAATGAAATTAAAACCTACACTAAAAGAATAAAAAAACTGGCCTAAAATCCATCTCTGCTTAGTCGTCCTCTGCAGTCTATGAAAACTCAGTATTTATAGGCAAAAACCCAATAGGGAGGAGCGTACGAAGATAGGGGGAGCAAATGCTCCCCCAACAGAATCAAACAAGCTGCAGAAATGCGGCTTTGGCCACGTTTTCGCGGCCAGGCTATGGCCAGATGGCCACACCCTTGGGGTGGTACTCCCTGATTTCGCGATATGATATTATCTCTTGCCTGATTTGCAGTTTTGAATCCTGGATTTGACGAAACCTCCTTTGATTTTTAGCTTTAACCAATTGATTTGTGAAGATTTGTTTTAACTGGTTTTCAACCAACTTTATCTTCTCTGATTTGCCCTGATCTGCCCTGATTTTCTAATTTTAAATTAATTCTGAATTAAATCAGAATTTTGACAGGCTGTTGGGCTCGTTTCTCTTCCCTCTCCTTTAGCAATGGGCCTGCATATAAATTAGACAATAAATAGGATTAAAAACAAAGTTTATTATATAATAAATATAAGAATGCGACAATAAATATGCAGTATCAACGACCGATCAAAATGCATGCACGGAGTTGCACCAAAAGTGATTATTACTGATCAGGCCCAGATAGGTGATGCTATCAAGATGGTATTTCCAACTACTACTCGGCATCGTTACTGTTTTTAGCATGTAAGGAAACATATTGTGAGCAACAAATCCCCCTAATGAATAAGTATGGGAAAGATTTTGTCTCTGATTTTCATCTGTGCTACACCTCCCGTGATATAAGCACATGCGACGAACGATGGAGATTGATGAAGAAAAAAATATCATATAGAAGAAGAAGAAGACAGTTGGTTGTTAAAGATGTAAAGATTGCTCGGACATTGAGTTAATGCTTATCTAAAGGATATTTTATGTGCTGGAATGATAACTAGTTAAAGATCTAAGAGTATTAATTTCTTCTTTGATGATTTTGTGAATGCAAATACAAAACGAGTTGAGTTTGTCCACCAATACGATAAAGCTGTCGCTGCCCGTCGTGGTTCTGAAACTCAACGAGACTTTCAGGGTTTAAATTTTGTACCCAATTGTACATCGAATTCATATGAGATACAAGTTTCAAAGTTTTATACCAGGAAGATTTTTTAGTTGTTCCAAAAGGAATGGGCAGTTATAATGACACTCTTTTCAGAAGAGTTGGAATTTGATAGACCAAGAGAAAATTATTTGGTTAGTGAATTTTCAAAATCAAAAGACACTTGGGAAAAGGTCAGTTATGAGAATTTTGGTGAACTTAACGTGTATTGTAATTGCACATTATTCGAAACAGAGGGTATCCTTTATAGACATATTCTGTGCATTTTATGACGCAATCACATTACACATATATCAGAATCCTATATACTATAGAGATGGAAGTTGGATGTCCGTTACAAGAATATTTCAATTGAAAATGGCATTAGACCTTTTCCCAATCAAGACACGCGAGAGACTGCTAGACTGTGGATACTACGATCCAAATTTAATGCAATTCTTCAAATGGTGTTCGATTCAGATATCCATCTTTCAAAGTTAGATGCTGTGTTGGAAAGATTTACTGCAGAAACCAATAATGAATGCAACTCCAGGATAGTAAATGATCAATCAGTCTGAAACAAATATTGGTTCCAGTGGATCAGTTGTGATTTTGCGAGATGGAGAAGAATTGACTATACGCGATCCAACTGGTCCTGTACCAATCAAGGGGAGGGTGCATCCGCCTAAAGTCTGATTTTGAAGATTTTCTATCACAGAAAAAAAGTCAAGCATCAAAAATGAGAAAACTTTCAACAGTTGGGCCATTATAGGACTGGTTGTCCAATATTGGTATAAATTAAACTCATTATAGAATTTAAATTTAAGTTTGATGTTTCAAACATTTACGTTTCTTTTTTACTTGCAGAGAAAGTAGTTTCAGGCTTCAACTACCTGGAACGAATAAAGTTTTTATTTATACATCTTCATGCATCATCTGTGACCACGGACACAGTGTTAATGAAAAGACATATCATTGTGTTGCAATCTGGGTCGCAGTACAGGTACTATTGTGCTTTCAAGTATTTCCCATCTTTTATTCCAATATAATATGTTATACTTTATAATAATATTGGAATACAATGAAAATATTCTTTTTAAAATTCACTGCGACAATATTGGCGTATTCATACAGAATGTTATAATTAATTGAATATATATTGTGGTCGTTGTATGCATATTTCTTGAGTTAATGGAACCTTTATTATTTCTTTGGACTGCGACTTCGGTCGCAATAATCAGTTTTACTAAAAACAGTAGTTTCAGAACTGCGACCAGTGTCGCAGTTCATATTTCATTATATTTTTGGGTTATTTGCTTCTCTTTATTCTGTCTGAATTATTACATTAAGATTTTTAATTATGTTACCACTTTAATATGTTAAAATATGTTAATAATTAAATTGTATATTATGAAATTTAGACCTTTACAATGCACACTGCGACCTTAATCGCAATTATGATTATACTCTTAAATTAGCCTTTTATATTTGCAACTCCAGTCGCTAATATTACTTTTTGTAACTACGATACTAGACGCAGTGTATCTCATTTTGATATAAATTATCACATTTTTATGATCAGATCACATTGTCGTGTTGTTAGGCCAATACATGCTATCATGCTATCTTGATCACAGTCAGTCTTAAAAATAGTAAAAAAGTTCGACACAGGCTATAAAAAATTGTCACCATAGTTCACTATTCCCACAAATATAAGAATTAAAATAGTGAAAAAGTTCGACAATAGAATTAAAATTAGAAAAAACATTTATTTACATAATTAACACTCCAAAATAAAGGCATAAATTGCCTAAAAAGAAAAACTACATATTTAAATTCTGTTGATGAATACAAAGAACTATTCTAGTCATCCTCGTCATCACCATCATAATCATCTTCATCTTTCATATTATGACGGTCTTCGTCTTCTGTACCGCTTTCCTCCTCCTCTTTCTCCTCTTTACCGCCACACTCCTCTTCACAGCGGTATTTCATTTCATTCATGAACTCTCAGAATAGGTCGTCTGTATCAAGCTCATCCTCTGACCCATATCAACGGAATGTATCCGAACTATATTCCCAATCACCATTAGATGAATGGCTTCTTTCAGGGGAAGATGGTGGCAAAGACATTCTTAATTTTTTTGGAATTTTACAGAAAATGAATTTCAGGATTGTAATTTAGTCTGTTTGTTTTCCTTTAAAGGACACCATTAATATATAATACTTCAGGAATTTCAAAAGGTTTATCCTCCCAAATGACGTGAATATGGCGTAAATTTATTATCTGTATTTTTCGAAAAGTGTATACTTTTTAGGTGACTGTTCAGTTTTCAAAAACCGATTAAAAAACAATAAATTTTGAAATGCAATTATTTTTGCTGTGAAGACGACAAGAATATTATTATTTTAGTTTCTTATGGTATAAAAGGTCGTGACGAGCATGTTTACTTTTTGTTAAATTAAATTATTTTAATAAAATTTAAAACATATATCTTAATGTATATAAAAACATTGCATTTCCTAATTTAGAACTGCGGCCATGATCGCAGTCTGACCTGGAATCAGATTCATTTGCTGCAACCGTGATCGCAGTGCTAATAAATAAATTCATTTCTTCATAATTTATTCGTACTGCGACCATTGTCACATTTAAGAAGTCGATACCGCCGCCCTAGTTATGAATGCGACTTTAGACGCAATACGAGTTCTCAACTCATTATTAGTATTTAATATCACTGCGACCTAAGTCACTGACTCTCTTACATGTACAGAATGAAAAATAGGGAATCTCAATGCCGTTTATAACACATAAATAAAAATATAGATAAATTATAGTAATATATCCAATAGACCTTCTATACAAAAAGGATATATTTATAATATAAAAAATTAATATAAATGAACTAACAATTTTGAAATAAAAATTTGGTCAAATTTCAATCTTCAAATACTATCCTTCGTATTGTTTCTGTTTCTTCATCCTAACTTTTCTCTTTGTCTGTAAGTAACATATATGCAAGCTCGCTTCTTAGTCTCTGTACATCGGCTACCGTCACAACAGCAATTGGAGTATCAAATGCTATACTTTCAATGTACTTGCATGCATATACATCGCAATCAACACTGAAATTGTACAGGAAAAAATATATGAGATTAAATTTTTACGGTAAATCAGCAAGAAAAAAATCTTATATAAATGTCAAAAGAAATATATACATGTTTGTTTGTTGAGGACATCTTGCATATTTTATATAGGTTTTTTCAATCTTTTTGTTTCAATCAATTTTAAAAATCTGTAACAATCTTTCTTTTTGCATTGTCAATGAAAAAATTCAATATTAATGCAATTAAATGCAAATATTCAGTAATTGCAAGATTAAATTTAACTCACCAATGTTCTGACATCTATTTGATATAACCTTAATATATTTTGATTTATCTACTGGAACCAAAGAGTTATAAAAAATCTACTATTGTGTATGGCAATCTAATACCAACAAGGTCCAGTGAAATCTAGCTTCCTTGGTATTGTGCATGTGATTGATCGGGAGAACATGTAATGAACATTTCTTGTCCAATTTCTCAACAATTTCTTGATAAAAATCTTCCAGATCTCTATTTTTAGATACAATACCATGCTATCAAAACCAAAACAATTCAAACATTTAAAGATTTAGCAATAAAATGCAATAAAAATATCAAATATTATATGAAAATCAAAACAGAGATCAAGGTTGCAGTCCTATTTTCTCATAATATTATTTGGGCCGCGAACTTGGTCGCATTCACCTATTAAGCCTGAAAATGATGCTTACTAATGTTAACTGCGACTTAAGTCACAGTTGCTAATTAATCCTAAAATTGAAGCTGACTAATGATGAATGCGACCTTGGTCACAGCCAAAACATTTAGGAATAATAACAACACAGCGGCCTTGGTCGCAGTCAATTTTTTTTATTGAATTAAACAAACTGTGACCAGGGTAGCAATAAAAATATACTTCTTTAAAGATTCACTACGACCCAGATCGCAGTCAACTCATTAGGTCTTATCAATAATAAATGTGACTAGAAGATTTTTAACCACTAAAATTATGAAGTACTACATTATATAAATAAGTGATGTTGAATTAAATATAAAGAAGAAAATAGATATTTACCCAAGCTTCACTATGAAAGAATATACTTTTTAATTCACTTTTTTTCTCTAGATTCTTCATGTAGAAATAAATGATATTAGCATCTAAATCTATACTGAACATCAGCTCCTCTATGTCATTTTTAGCAACTATTATTTTGTTATCAGGATTTTGATATGCAATAGCACTACAAAAAAAGAGTTAATAATGAAATTGTGACAATATAAATAACTTATATGTGATGTAAATTGAAATAAAACGAAAAAAATTACACAGAGGTGGCTTTGTCCCAAAATTTTTTGATGAGAGATTGTTGTTGTGGCTCCTCTTTCTCCTTCCTCCTTCTTTCCTCTTCTTCCATTCTCTTCTTTTCTGTCTCCTCCTGCTCCTTCTCATCTTCTCCTCTTCTTGAATTTTCCTCTTCTCCTCCTCCTCCTGCAACTGCCTCCTCTTCTCCTCCTCTTCCTTTCTCCTATTCTTTTTCTCTTGCTCCTCCTTCTCCTTCTTCCTTTTCTTCTCCTCTTCCTTCACAGCAATGGCTGCTTTCAGCAGCTTTTCTTCTTCTCCTCCTTCACATTTAATTTATGTTGCTGCTTTCTTAATTTTTTCCCTTCTCTCTCTCTCTCTCTTGTTTTTCTTTAATTTAGCCTTGTGAGCTTTTTCATCCTCTATTTTTTCAATTTTTCTTTCTAGTTCAATAACATATGCCCTCAAGTATGTATTTTCATTCCTCAAAATTTTTAGTTCTTCAGCTTGTTCATCCCATGGTGCTGGCAAATAACCTGCAACAGTTGGTTCTTGTTCCTTCGTTGTCTCCTTAACTATTTTGATAGGTTCTCGTTCTATTTCTGTCGGGATGTTATCTTCAATATTTAACTCCTGTTTGTCTCCTTCATCTTCTTCTTCATCATCACTTTAGCAAGAAGGCCAATCATAATTTTTTCATCATTCAAAATGGTTGCTATTCGATTAAAAATCTGAAAATCATGTTAAACAAACATTACTGCTTCGCCATTCATGCCTGCTGGCAAGAGATGGTCAGGCGATGAGGGCTCCGGCGGTTGTGGTGGCGGACGAGATCCTCTTCCTCTCCCACCCCAGAAGTGACATCAAGGACAGTCTATGTCCGTTGGATGGCCTGCTAGGGAAAGAGACGCGCCTGAACGAAGGGTTGCAGGACCTTCTGTTGCCACCAGACCTCAAGAACACCATTGCTCTTAGCTTAGTCAGCTAGGGCGCTTTCGATGTTTACATCATGCATCGTGGTGTAACCAGCTTCTATTGTAGCCACAAAACATCGCGCACTTGGAATCTGACGCGGCTTATAAGGAGTGAGTGCAACCTCCAAGAGAGAGAGAGGGACTTCTTTGTACTCCTTAATTGTAACACTCAATCTTATTGTATAAGAGAGCGTTTTTACTGTAACACTCCATCTTATTGTATAAGAGAGCGTTTTGTATCACTTTCATATGTTTGAAAATAAATAAAAGTGACACTTTTCTTTTGCCTCTTTCCTTGTCTTGAACTTTTTGTCTTAGACCCATAGAAGCAAAGAATCTCTGACTTTGTCAAAATTATAATGATAATCTCAACAAGTCAAACTTTGGAGGGAAAGATCCTATTTCGGGAACTCTCACAGTAATGTCAGAGGTGTAATATTAACTTGACAAAGATGAAATAATTTTTGGTGGACCTGCCACTTTATAAGAGAAAGCGACAAGTAGAATTGGTACCCCCAGGGAGGGTGAACTTTTATCAAGTGTTTGGGATTAACTTGATTGGGCTCAACTGGGGATTTGAGGGAAACACTGTTGATGGTGTAGTATTAACCTAACAATATTTTTAAGTAGACTTGTTATTCTGCTGAAGAGAATAACAAGTGGGACTAGACTCGTGGGGAATCTAGGAAAGTTTGTTACCGTCAGAGGTGTGATATTAACTTAACGGGTTGAAAGTGGTCTTGTCAGAAGTGTAATGTTAACTTGACAAGGATGTGAGTCAGAGGTGTGATATTAACTTAACTCAGAAGTGTCACTGTCATAGGTGTAATGTTTAACTTGACAATGAGGGAATGCTAGAGGTGTAATGTTGAACTTAGCATTGGTCATCTCGGCTTGGATAAGGAAGTCCGAGGGAAAGTCATGGCTATAGGTGTGTTGTTGAACTTAGCAATGACTTGGATGCTAGAGGTGTGGTGTTAACTTAGCATCATCCATTTCAGCTTCGATATGGAAGTCTGAAGAAGAGTGACTGTCAGAGGTGTAATATTAAACCTGGCAGAAACTTGATTACTGTTTAGAGGTGTGGTGTTGAACTTTAACAGCAATTTGTCAGAGGTGTGATGTTAACTTGACAAAAGTTGCCTCATGATAAGAGCAATTTTGAGGACCTGTCCTTCTATTGGTGAGAATTGACAAGTGAAAATTTGAAGTGCCGGAGGTGTAGTGTTAACTTGGCAAATTTGAAATTTGGTACTCCGTGTAGAGTTGACAAGCAAAATTTGTACTCGACAAGGAATATTGAAAAGTTTCCATTACCAGAGGTATAGTGTTAACTTAGTAATGGTTGTATTTTGTAGACCTACTATTCTGTGGATGAGGATTGGTAGGGGATTTTGGAGGAAGGAGTGGAGCCAAGTCCACTTAGGATTTTTAGCAAACCCTCAGCTATCAACGGATTTGAGGTGCCTTTACCAACTACCGTTTGAGTTGGGCTAGCCATGCTATTCCCCTCAGCATGATGAGTTGTCGAGGACTTATGTTGGGTTGAAAAGCCAACATTTTCCTCTATCGTCTTGTTTTGATCAGAGGTGTACTTTTAACTTGATCGGGGAAGGAGTACTATTAAGGATAGTACTTCTTCAAGAATCTTCCATTGATCGGCATCATGAGTGTATCGCCATTCGAGGTTATGAGGCGATATGACCCATTTGAGTAGACTGACTCTACCACAAATGGTCCTTCCCATTTGGGTTGGAATTTTCCTTTTGTCTTGTGCGTCATCACCATGGGTCTTCTGACGGCTAAGACAAGATCGCCTTTCTTGAAAGTTCGTACTTTAACTTTCTTGTTGAAGGCTCTGGTGATTCGAGCTTGGTAGAGCTCGATTTGCTGTTGGGCTTGCAGACGCTTGTCGTCTAAGGCCTCCAGTTCCTGGAGTCGCTGTCGATGCTTCTCCTCTGTCGTCATCTCCGCTGTCAAGGCGACGCGTAGAGATGGAATTTGGATTTCCAGGGGAAGCACGGCTTCACATCCGTATACCAAGGAAAACGGCGTGGCCTTTGTCGGGGTTCGTACTGTTGTGCGATAGGCCCATAAGCATTCACCTAGTTTGTCGTCCCAGTCTCGTTGACTTTTCGAGACGAACTTTTTGAGAAGCTTACCAATGGTCTTGTTGAAAGCTTCTGTAAGGCCGTTAGCGGCAGGATAATATGCCGTTGAAGACACACTCTGGATTCTGAACTTAGCGCAGAATCTCTGGAATGCCTGGCTGATGAACTGGGGCCCATTGTCATGGACAATCCGCCGAGGTACACCGAAACGGTAAATAACGTGATGTTTTACGAACTTGATCACGTTGGATGACTTCACCTCCTTCAAAGGAATGGCTTCGGCCCATTTGGAGAAGTAATCGGTTATTGCTAGAATGAACCGATGTCCCTTTGATGATGGTGGGCTGAAAGGACCAACCACATCCATCCCCCACATCTCAAATGGCCATGTAGAGGTCGTAGAGTGGAGGTACCCTGGTGCTTGATGGATAAAATCTCCATGTATTTGGCAAGCGTGACATCTTTTGGCATAGGCGACGGCGTCGGCAACCATCTTGGGCCAATAGTAACCCAACCTTTGGAGTCGATGTGCCAGTTTTGGGCCAGGTTGATGGGCTCCGCACGTACCGTCGTGGGCCTCTTTCAATACCTCCCGGGCCTCTTTTGGTGAGAGGCACCGGAGTAAGATCCCGTCATGCGACCGACGATACAATGTTCGTGTAATCGCATTATAGTAAAACTTAGGGGTTTTCCTTCGAATGGCAGCCGCTTCTTTGGCGTCCTCAGGCAGGATGCCGTACAAGACATAGTCGATGTAGGGGAATCGCCAGTCTTTAAGCTCTGGACCGGTTGACGCTTCAAGTGCTTCTTCGCGGTGAAGACCTCCCGTTGACTCCTGATAATCCTCGAGAGCATTTCTCGGGCAATACAAGTCGTGGCCGTAGACGAATATTTTCTCCATTGCTCCAGCTGGAAGGGCTAGGGAGGCTGCCAGGGATGCGAGTGCATCTGCGTGCGCCTTTTGCCTGCGCGGTACATGGTCGATGTAGAAGCTTGTAAATCCCTCGGCCATGCGGATAGTTGCATTGTAATAGGGTACCAAGTCTTCATGTCTGACTTCGTACTCCCCGCGAACTTGGCTGACGATGAGCTTGGAGTCGCCGTATGCCTCAAGATTTTTAACGCCAATCTCATCGGCGAGCTGCATCCCGATTAATAGAGCATTGTACTCCGCCATATTGTTGGAATAAGGTTCTGTTAGCGAGACAGCTCGGGGGATCACATAATTTTGTGGGGAGACAAGTACTACTCCTACCCCCGCCACTACGTGTCCCTTGGGGCTTGTCCTTGATGCACCGTCGAAGAAAAGTTGCCACACTTGACTTTCGAACGATGTCTGAGTCAGGTAGACTTCGGCCACTTCGTCTGGGAGATCCTCGTAGACTTTGGCTGCCCTCGGATCTGGGTGTTCAGCTAGGAAGTCTGCGACCGCTTGTCCCTTAATGGCTTTCTGCGGCAGAAAGTGCATTTCATATTGTGATAGCAATATGGCCCATTTTGCCAGTCGGCCATTTAGCGATGAAGGTTTAGTCATAAGTAACCTCAGAGGGTTGACTTTTGATATGACATTTATAGTCTGGCCTACCAGATAGTGTCGCATTTTCTGAATGGCGAACACTAGTGCCAACATTCCTTCTCGATCGGGTTGTACCGATGTTCGGCTCCGATCATTGTTCTACTCAGATAGTAGATTGCCTGTTCTCGTCCTTCTTCATCATTCTGAGCTAGTAGAGCTCCCAAGGAATGGTTCATTGCCCGGACGTACACCAGAAACGGCTTTCCGGATACTGGAGCTGTAAGGACTGGTGGTTGGGTGAGGTATTGCTTGATTTCCTCGAACGCTTGTTGGCAAGCGTCATCCCAAATGAACGAGACACCCTTCTTCATCAACTTAGCGAAGGGCTGGCATCTTCCGGAGAGATTTGAGATGAACCTGCGGATGTACGCCAATCGACCCTGTAAACCCTGAGTTCCTTGAGGTTTCTCGGGGGTTGCATCTCCTGGATAGCGCGGATCTTTTCCGGGTCCAAATGGATTCCTGTGGACGTCACAACAAATCCTAGGAATTTGCCACTGGCTACCCCCAGGAAGGACTTGGTGGGATTCATCTTCAATTGATGAGCCCGCATGATGTCGAAGACCACCTTCAGGTCTGCTACGTGATCTCCTCTAATGCGGCTTTTCACTGCAATGTCGTCAACATAGCATTCCACCGTTTTGCGTATTTGCTGATGGAAAATGGCATTCATGGCCCTTTGGTAGGTTGCCCCTGCATTTTTCAGTCCGAAGGGCATGACGGTGTAGCAATATACCCCTAGAGGAGTCCTGAAGGAGGTGTGCTTTTCGTCGTCAGGATACATTTTGATTTGATTGTATCCTAAGAATCCGTCCATGAAGGACATTCGTTCGAATCCACAAGTATTGTCGATCATGACATCTGTGATCGGCAATGGGAATTCGTCCTTGGGGCAGGCCTCGTTTAGATCACGGAAGTCGATGCAGATCCGGATTTTCCCGTTCTTTTTGGAGACGGGGACGATGTTGGCTACCCAATCGGGATGCTGTTCTTCCCTGATGAAGCCAGAATCAATAAGTTTTCTGACTTCTGATTGAATTCCCTCCATTATTTCTGGGCGAAACCGTCGCTGCTGTTGTTTGACAGGCTTTACGTCCGGATTGATGTTGAGGCGGTGCATGGCCACTTGAGGATCAAGTCCTGACATGTCCTCATAATTCCAGGCGAAGACGTCTATATACTCTTGTACAAGAGATATTAGATCCTTCTTCTCCGATGGTGACAGGCCGTCACTTATGAAGATGGGCTTGGGTTGGCCTCATCTCCTAGGTTGATCTGAACAACCTTGTCTTCTGTGGGTGGCTCACGCTGTTCAAAGCGGGTATCCCAAAGAGCATTTAAATGTTTGATCCATGGATCTGTATCAGATTGGATCATTTCTTCATTTCCCTCTTCCAGGTGGCTTGTCGAAACCATGTTCACTGAAAGTTCCTTGAAGATGTTGCCGACACTGACATCTGACTCCCAAGATGATGTGTCTGAAGAGTAATCGTTGCTCGACGATTCTTGAGAATCGGAGGCTGATGGGACCGGAGTCGATACATGGCCCAACCCCTGGCGCGTCCGATGATAATAATCGGGGGCCTTCCCTTTTGGCACAAAGGATCGAAGTAGTGTTCTCCTTCCTTTGCCGAAGTTCAACCCGGGCTTGTTGGTTAGATCGTACCCCATTTGCTTCATCATTCTGAGCGCTTTTGGTTCATAATGACTGAGCTGAGGGGATTCCTCCTCGCTTTCTGATTCTTCGCGGGGCGTTGGTTCAGACGAGATTCGCCCAAAAAGATTGGTTTTTGGCCTTTTCATTGGCTGGAACCATGAATATAGATTCCTGCGCATTACCATTATCCTGGTATGTCCCGAAAGATAATTTTACTGGTACATGCAATGATGTCAAGCATCCATTGCCGACCAGATGTCATCGTCTATGTCGGTACTAGTATCCGACGGTATTGAATCGGATGCACACGCAGAAAAATACTCAAAGTCTAAATTCTCATTAATATACCAACCGCCTGCATCGTCGGTGGTATTATTAACATCGAGCTTATTAGTGCTCTTTACAAGTGGTTCCAACTTCCACAGGCACTCTTCTTGCTCGGGCTCAGTGTCAGCCTCATTACCATAGTCTGGCACTTCCAGTTGCGGGGTTTCATCCACCGGATCCTGATATAGGAGGGAGTCCGTGAAATAATTTTCGACCCCCTTAAACGGATACCTTTCGGCAACCAACGTTTGCACCTTCCCACTCGCGTCAATGTATTTCATGACTTGGTGAAGAGTGGAGGGAACGATGGAGTTGCGGTGAATCCATGGTCGTCCCAGCAGCAGATTGTAGGAAGTGTCGGCATCGATGACGTAGCATGTCACCTCCGACTTGAGGCTCCCAATCTGACACTTGAGCTTGATCTTCCCCATCGGACGGTGCCATTGGCATTGAACCCGTAGATGGTCGTCTGTGTAGGGCTCAGACGGTGAGTAGGGATGCCGAGGTGTTGCATGACTCGGCGGGGCATGATGCTCAGTGCGGACCCTGGATCTACCTGAATGCGGTTCACCTCAGATGATCCGATATAACCTGTGAAGTACAGGGGTCGATCATGCTTCCCTTTAACCTGCATATCATCTGCCGTGAAGGTAATGCAGGGAGCATTCTGGGAGGTATGGAGACAATTCTCTACATCTTCCTTCTTTGGCACCTGGGTCATAAAGACCTCAGCGTTTGCCAGCGCTTCTTGTAGAGCCTCCCTGGTCGACTTTGATAGTCTTAGAAGCTCATACAGGGTGATCCGCGCCGGGATTTTGGCCAATTGAGCCAAGACATCAAAGCGGTAAGGCGTTGTGGATCCTTCCGCTATACCCTTTTGAAGAGCTCGAGAGAATCGAGTCTATTTTTGTTTCTCCACTGGTGGCTTCGTGGAGGGCCTAGTTGGCTCTGCAGCCGGTTGTGGAGGGTTTGCCGCCACTTCGCCGTACTGCTTCAAGTAGGGCTGTCCTGAACGAGTCCCGTCATTGGTTGGTTGGGCTCTGCGGCCAAGACTATTGTTTCCTCTTCTGAATCAGTCAGTGAGGGAACATCATCCTCTGCTTCTCAGGAGGAAGCACATACCACATGGCAGGACGAAGCTTTTGCCTTGCCTTTGGACTTCCTGTTGGTTACAGTAGTCCACTGCTGGCCGTCCACTAGGTCAGGGTGGACCCACATTATTTCTCCTTGAGGCGTAGGGACGGGTACCAAGCCCTTCTCCTGCTGCTGGTGAGGGTCTGTGTTGACCACTCTTAGTTCTCCTCTTGGAATAGGAGCTACCCCCGCAGGCGTTGGAGGTTGTCTCCCGAACTGGAGAACCGACGTCACATTGGCCGTCACCTTCTTCTGCTCTGGTCGGAGTTTTAGCACCTCCGCGTCAATCAGAGCCTGAAGGATGTCCTTGAAGACGTAGCAGCTTTTGGTAGGATGTCCCAACATCCTGTGGTACATGCAGTAGTTGGGATTGTTGGTCTTGCCGACTTCCTCCGGGCGCCTAATTTCAGGGAGCTTCAGTCGGTTGCTCTTGTTGAGTAGCTTGAAGAGCGAATCGACATGTTCCTCCTTGAAGGAATACTGCTTGTTGGTGCGGGGTTGGCTTGAAGAGCCACTCGCCTTGGCTGGTTGAGGTTTGGTGGGAGATTTGGTCTCCGTCGCCAAATTATCCTTCCGCTTCGTCTGGAGGGAGGTGTCTGGCGCTCGCCTAGTTGACCTTTCCGGCCTAGGCTTGCCTTCTTCTGTCCTGACGCGGGCAACAATCTCCTCAGCCTGTTCACCTTGTTGGACTAATTGTTTTCAGGTGCGGCTTTCAGCAACTCCTATCTGAGCAAGGAGTGAGGTTTGGAGGTTGTGGCGGCATGTTTCCACCAGGGTAGCCTGGGTCATACCGCTTGGACACCGGAGTGCCACGTTCCGAAATCTTTCCACGAAAGATTTGACGGACTCTCCCTTTCGCTGTCTCGTAGCTAACAGGGTGGGCATTGTGACTTCGGAGTCATCTTCGAAGAAGCGTGTTAAGAACAGCTTCTCCAAGTCGCCCCAGTTCTTGATAGAACCTTCCGGGAGTTTCATGAACCACTCAAAGGCCAACCCTTTCAGCGTGCCGATGAATAGTCGCTCCAGGATGGCGTCATTATCTACTACATTCCCGGTTTGGGATTTGAAGTAGTAGATGTGCTGATTAGGAGACCCCTTCCCATCGAAGGCTTGGAGGGTTGGAGCCTTGAACTTAGGAGGGTACGGGACTAGATCCCACTCAGCTGGATAGGGCCGGACCACTCCAGCTTCTTGGAGGTCTTTGCGACTGGCAAGGGCATTGAGGCGTTCCTCCATTGACTCATCCTTTTAGCATGAGCCTTCCCTGGGTCTCGGTCGCCCTTCGCTTGCGACGAGGACTTGGACGAGCCGGACGTAGATCGCTGCGTCTCCTCAGAAGGTTCAGAAGATGAGTTCTCTCCCTTTCTCCCTTTGCCCTTTGACCTCCTAGGAGGAGATTTCCTCCTGTCTTCAAGCAGTTGTGCAATCGCCTGCTTGAGGGAGTCAATCGACGCCTGCTGAGAAATAATCATGTCCATTTGTGCTTTCTGGACCTGCTCTATACGTCTTGCCGTCTCCTCAGGAGTGCCTGTCATGTAGGCAGAGGTCTCCTTCTCGACGGAAGAGTTCGAAGCCCCTGATTCCACTACGGCGGAGTGGGAATCATTCACTCTAACGCCGTGGGCTAAGGCATTATAGTCAATTGGGGGAATGGCCCCCGTCCGGTGCGAGTGTGTCGATACACCCCTTCCGTTCAGAGTCAGACTCGGACTCGCCTGAGCTGACTGCAAGTTGTTTCCCCTTGCTCCTGCTTGTCATGTTCGCAGTAAGCTCCGGGTATTCATGTCAGAGAAGACTCTCCTTCTATGGGAGCGCCTTCTTTTGGCTGACGGGGGAATAGAGGTCAGCTGTCTAACTAAAGACTGCTGGTGCACACTCGACCCGCAACGGCACTCTGCAAGCATGGAGATGAGCCGTTGGCAGCAGCAAGATGGAGTGACCTGGTGGGCACTTCTTTTCTTTGTCAGATAATCCCTTAAATCCATGGAAGAGGGATCAAAGAGACTAGCCTCACAGCGTCGAAGACGGGAGGCATCCATGTGCTGTGCAGAATGGACGCAGACTTCAGGGACGCGGTTTCCGCGTAGCGACTGTGGAACGCGCGTCTGGCGTCTCTGTTGAGATGAGACGCGAGTATCGCGTTGCTGCCTGGTGCGTCCGGGCTGAGACGCGTGAGAGAGAGTGGGCTGCAGGGCGCCTCGTCTCTGGGCGCGTGCTTCTTGCGTTTGACGAGACGCAGAAGGTTCGCTTTGGCGTTTGGTAAGCTGATCTTCAGAGGACTCAACTTGAGGTGTTACGCGCTTGGGCCGCCAAACGCGGATTTCACGTACTGGACGTGACGCGGGCAAGGCGCGAGACTGTACGTCGCGTCCAGCCTCAGTTGGACAACCAACGGTTCCAACTTACGGCTGACGCGCGCGTCTCCTCTGTCGACGCTCAGCGTTTCGATTGCGTCGAGGAGGTGGAGAGAAACCAACAACCCTGATGTTGAACATCAGGGAGTTTAACCACGCGGGTCTCCTGAGAGACATTGACGCGGGTTTTCTGTGCACCGGAGTTGGTCGCAATAGCAACTGTGCTTGGGATCACGCGGGCCTTCTGAGAGGCGCTGATGCGTGAACTTTGCTGGGCACAGTGGGCAGCAGCAGCGGCGCCCAAGAGAGCTTCAGGTCGGGCTTCGGGGCCATTCCCCGCCGAGACCCTGCGGCAGACGCGGGTCTTTGGGCTCTTGGAACCAGAAGAGAGAAACTCTTCATACTTCGCCTGGTCGAACTCCACAACAAGTGTCTCGACCATTTTCCCCCTACGGAGGAGATCATCCTGCGCCACGGCTTGTTCGTCAGTGACAAACGTAGTCCCCAGCGGAGTCGCCATCTCTTGTATGACACGGAAAAGAAGGAGGTGTAAAATTCCCTTGAATCAGATGAAAAATTACAACAAACTAATCTTTCGGTTACAAGGGAGGGAGAATATTGAATCTTGAATTCCCCCTTTGTTTAATGCTGGGTTCTTCGTGTGGCGGTGGAGAGTGAATCTTGTTCTCCGTTGACCAGATGACCGTCCTTCTGGGATCTCCTCTTTGGCCGGTAGAAAGAGTAACTCAGCTCTGTCTACCAAAACTCTAAAAGAGAAGGTAGGCGAAAGCTAGCTCGTACGCAACGAACTTGCTGAAGAGTTGATCTGCTTCTTTTCTCTCTCTGTGTCGCCCTCTTGTTGCCGATTGCCAGAAGTTTGACCTTGATGCTGATCGCCCAAAAAAAGTCCCCTCCTTCATAGCGACAGGGCTATTTATAGAGGTTTTAGGGGGTGATCGTGCCCCCTAAAAGTGCTCCACGATGAGGGCCAACTTCCCCGCTACATGGACGGTGAACGGCGCCATAATCGGGGTGGTTTGTAATCGAGACGCGGGTCTGGACCCTAGCGCCTTGAGGTTGAGACGCGGGTTTGGACCCTCGCGTCTTGAGGTTGAGACGCGGGTTTGGACCCTCCGCGCCTTGGTTCTGAGACGCGGGTTCGGACTCTCCGCGCGTCTTGGTTCTGAGACGCGGGTTCCAGGCCCGCGTGCCTTAATGCTGAGACGCGGGTTTGGATTTTCGCGTCTTGATTGTCACATTTAGACCTTGCGTCTGGATCTTGGATCTCTGCGTTTTGGTGGCTTGTCTTGGTGATTTTTAGACAGCCTACAGCCTTATGTAACAAAATTCTGATCGTTTTATAAAGTCTACGATCATAGTCGCAATCATAGTATAATAAAACTTTCGAACATTGCGACCATGGTCGCAGACATAATATAATATAACTTTCAATTTTATATGACGACTGCGACACCAGTCGCAGTCATAGTATAACAAAACTTTCTATCATTGCGTCCATGGTCGCAGACTTAATATAATATAACTTTCAATTTTATATCACGTTTGCGACCCTAGTCGCATTCCTTATTCGCATAAAAATAACAGACGAAACATGCTATCGTTTAGCACTGCGACCCTCGTTCAGCACTGCGACCAAAGTCGCAATCTTTTTTCAGCATTGCGACCAAAGTCGCAATCTTTTTTCGCATGCCTTATGTAACAGATTTTAGATAATTTTACAAAGTAGATTAGCCATGCGATCCTGAGATCAGTTCGCGTATATCACATCTTATAAAATACTATATTAATTACACTGATTAAATGAAGTAATTAATATTCTATCTACCGTGGTACAACAACAGTCTCGAAAAAAGAGATGCATGAATATTAATCTCGATAAAGGAAAGATGTGCACCATACGTAATCTAAAGATATAGGAAAAAAATTCTATAAAAAGTTAATTTGTACTTCACGTAGTAAACCTCTGGAAAAAAGGAACTCTTCGGATTCTCCCGCCAAAACTCTTCAATTAAATATTTAATTTTTTACCACTTCTTCCAATACTCAACCGTCACCTATAATAATTATTATTACTATTCATGTTCTTTCACATTATTGACCTTTATATAGTGCTTGTAACTAATATATTATCTCATATCTAAAAACTATATTTTTGCTCTTCTTTTTCAATTTGATTTCGAAAACTTCCAGAAAACAATTCATTCTTGAACATGTCTTCCCCATAACACTCAGATTTCAACTTCAATCATTCCCCCACCGTCCTCTTTCTTCAGGGTATTCTAGTGAATCTGATACAGTCTGGACTTCACTCCTTTTGACTATCTCACTACATCAAATAATATTTTAAATGATCCTCCTCTTCATGAGGATGATGAAGTTTTCATGGGGCTTAGTGAGGAGGAAATTATTCCTCTGCCACTTGACAGAGACATGCTTGATCAAAGCATGTCCTCTGATGCTGGAGGCTCGCTTTCTCGATACGGATCGGACGAAGAGCTTAATAGAGACGATCCATTCTGGGAGTTTATCGATGAACCAAAAAACCATCAAAAAGAGGAAGATGATGAGAAATAAGTGATGAACAGGAAGACGAGGAGAATGAAGATGACGAATCTGCTTATGATGGTGATGACGACGAGGATTAGGATTTCCTGATCTTCTGATATTCAACGTTATTTTGTCTTCTTTTAAGAGCTTTTAATGCTCTTTTTTTGTAAGGTCTCTTTTTGACCATATTATATTATAAATAAAATTTACTTCTATCTGTAAAATAATCTTTCATATTTTTAAAATACATATAAAGTATACCGTATAGTTATTATTTCTGCATCTTATCTGCGATAATGGTCGCAGTACTCATATAATAATTACATATGAAACTGCGACCACGGTCGCTGTCCAGTCATAAACAGTTTGATCGTTTTGCATTCAATAAAGTTAAAAACAGCTACCATAGTCGCAGTCCAAAATTAAACTATATACAGATAATACTGCGAACATGATCGCAGTCCTCTCAAATCAGTATATTTCACTGTATATTTCACTGTATATCACAAATTAGAAAACTGCGACTGCTGTCTTTAAACACTGCGACCATAATCGCAGTCCTACTTCGCATGCAATAAGTAAAAAAATTCGTAGTTTATAGGCGGCTGAGACAACAGTTACAATGAAGAGAAAATATATAAAATCATACGTAAACTGCGACTATAGTATCAGTCCTTAGTCACCGTTATTACATTTAACTTAGCAAAAAATTCATCCACAAAAAATACTGTCGTGAGTACTACGACCATAGTCGCAGTCCTTGATCGCATGCTATATGTAAAAAAAAAATTTAATAGTTTGTAGGCGGCTGAGACAACAGTCACAGTGAAGAACAAATATATAAAATAATACGTAAACTGCGATTATAGTATCAGCTCTTAGTCACCGTTATTACATTTACCTAGCAAAAAACTACGTCCACGACTTGCTCTCGTTAAGCACTGCGATCATAGTCGCAGTCCTTGTCCGCATTCAATATGAAAAAATAATAATAATTTATACATTACATGCGAGAAAAGTAACTGCGACTATATTCAAAATCAGTAAATTTCAATTAGTAAACCAAAAATTAATAAAGAAGCATTCAAATTAGTTTCGTGATTTGATGAAATTGGTCGCAGTTTGGCCGCAGTTATAAAAGATAATTGTGACAATATTGACTAACGTCAGAAATATAAAAAATATAAACTATACAGATCCACTGTCTTTTACCACAGGGGCATTTAGTATTTCAACTGTTTCAATAGCGGGGCGTCCTTTCTAGTGTGGCTAATAATGTGCCACGTCACCGCAGGCTGAGAGGGTCTCTCAGCCGTCGGCTGATATACATTTCTCTCTCTCTCTCTTCTCTCTATATATATATATATATATATATATATATCTATATATATATATATAATATATATATGAGTATATATATATATATATATGAGAAAAATGTATATCAGCCTGCGGCTGAGAGACTCTCTCAGCCTGCGGTGACGTGGCTCAATATTTGTCACCCGCACTAACTTGCGGCCCGCTTATAGGAAGAAGTTAATTACTAAATACCCCTTATGAAAAGCTACTCTTTGGGTAACTTCCGTTATTGTTTATTATTATTTCCTCACAAGGCATTTTTTTGACCGCTCGTTGTCAGATTTAGGTTATTGTTTATTATTATTTTTCCTCTTTTTTTTGCCGCTCTTTATACGATTTAGGCAGTAGAAAACAAATTATTTTAAAACACTGCGACCTAGGTCGCAGTCATGTACATTGCAAATGTGAACAAGTGCGATCCGGGTCGACACTGCGACCTAGGTCGCAGTCATCTACATTGCAAACGTGAACAACTGCGACCGGGTCGACACTGCGACCAAGGTCGCAGTCATCTACAGTGCATATGAAAACAACAGCGACCCGGGTCGACACTGCGACCAAGGTCGCATAAGACTACAGTGCAAACATAACAACTGCGACCCGGGAATTAAAAAACAGATGACGTTAGATACACTGCGACCATGGTCGCATGACACTACACCGCATATTGAAACAACTGCGACCCATGTCGACAGTATGTAATAAAAAAGAAAGGACGTATCATATACTGCGACCAACGTCGCATTCGTCTACAACGAAAAGTCCCCAAAAAAAAAAATTTAAAACTCTACGATCTAAGTCGCACAGATCGGTAACTATAATTTTAACACTGCGACCGAGGTCGACAAATAGTGTATAAAAAAATTTAATTTAAAAAATATTAGCAAGGTCGCATACATATACATCGCTTTTTCAAAACACTGCGATCATGATCAAAATAGAAGGAATGAAAAACTTGAAAAAAATTAAAACATTTTAGAGCTGTAAATTTTTTTTGAAAGAAAATGTTTTTACATAAGTAAAAAGTTGTGAGTGAGGGTATTTTCGGAAAATACAATGTTGAGTGACTGGCAGGATTTTTCAGATTTTGTCCGCCAAAATTTATGAAAGATTTGCGGCTCTGATGTTGCCACGTCCCGCCGGCTGAGAAACTCTCTCAGCTGGCGGCTGAGGTACAGTACCCCTATATATATATATATATATATATATATATATATTATATATATATATATATATATATATATATATTAAATGGGGATATTACACATAGACTATAAGAAGCCGCGGAGAAAAAAGAAGAATGTAGATTCCAAAAGCAGAGGAAATAAAGCTTTAAGAACAATTCAAAGCTGATGGATTTCATCAAGGTTAAGAGTGCTGTTCATCGTTATAACGATTTCATTTACCCTGAGGTGCGCATTCAATCTAATACTTGAACATAAAATTAAAAAAAAAAATGGTTGGTTGTGTGCGTGTTTCTGATTTCTTTATAGTATTCAAGATTAATAGTGGTCTCTCTCTCAAGAGCTGGCAGTGATTAGAAAAAATTTGGAATTAGTTTTATCTCTCCAATTAAGATGAGACTTGTAAAATACATATTTTGTAATTTTATGTAAGGCCAGAGGTCAGCACATCCTTTTGGATTAGGACAATTTGCCCTGCTGAGCTCAATTCTGCAGAAATAGTTGTTATAGCAGTAGAATGTTATCTTGTAGTGAGCTTGATGCAAACAATTGTTGAGTACAAAGAAAGTGTTCTTCATACAACACTAGCTACAAGTCCCCCGCCCCCCACCCCCCCCCCCCCCCCCCCCCCCCCCCCCCCCAACACACAAAGAACTAGGTCTAATTCTATCATATAAGCAAAATAAGCTAATAAATTTCATAACATATAAGTGAAAATTTCTCTTTATTATAATCATTTAAACAAAGCAAAACACACAATCTTATTTCCTGCCAACTGTATCTCCTCGCAAACGAGAAGAGGAAGTTAGTAATTCACAGCAACAATCAAACAGTAGAGAAATCAAAAGTCGCAGGTTTGAGATCGATACTCCAACACAAGCACACAACAATAGAAAGAAACAACAACATCAACTCAATCTATAGTGGTGAACTTCTCGAGCGGGCCAGGATGCTCACTCTGCATATGGACTACCTGCTGCCATGAAGGGCGGGAGGAGATATCTTCCCACCACCTAGCCACGTTCTTCTTCGAGTAGAAGAGCTTGCGCCCCCTCGCAGACCTCTTAACGAGATAGTGAGAGTTGGGAAGGTGAGAAAGATCAGCCAGCGTGAACTCGTCTCCTGCCAAGTACCTGCTCTCCTCCAGTTTGTTGTCATACACCTCGAGCACCCTGGCCAGTTTCTTCTCATTCTGCTCGATCAGGGCCTCGTCGGGCACGAGGCCCATTGGCACAGCAAAAGCCAGATGGAAGACCAGAGCTGAGCTCGGTGGATCAAAATTCCGAGCTTCTGATAGCAACCACTGCTCAATTGAAGCTCTCTCTAATGCGCCTGTCCCATAAAGTGTCTTGTTGCCCCTGTTAGCATATTTTTCTGCTATGTGCCTGCATATTTCCCTCGAATCTAGGGGATTCAAAGAAATTGCAAGTGTGTTAGTTCTAGTTTAAAGAAAGTGCATAGAATTATTATCATTGTAGTTTTAATTACCAACGAGCGTCATCAGTCCATCCTTGAGTGTCACTTGACCAGAGGGATCCTGCATAAATATGCAGATCATGCTAACAATGCTGGAAGGATCATAGACATAATATCATGGCATTGATATGATATGCATAAAGATCGCTCACCTGCAGCCTGAGGAATTCAGGGACCTTGTGGTCTTTCTTGTATGTGTCAATGCGGATGAGTTGAAACTCGACCTCCTTCTCGAAGAGACAGGTCAGAACTCTGGAAACATCGGTGGATGCGGGCAATCCAAAGACCTTGACACTCCCCATGTTCACTCTCTCTCTCTCTCTCTCTCTCTCTCTCTCTCTCTCTCTCTCTCTCTCTCGATCTTGCTTGAATCACACAAAGCTAGCTCGTTGGCGCACATCATCACCAGAGCTCGAGGGGGTATTTAACATGGGGAGATGGGTGAGGAATGAGATGGGTTCTTGGATTGAAAGAGAGAAGATAAAGAAGAAAGCCATAAGATAAGCTACATACATATTCTTGCTTGTAGCATGCATGTGATGATTATGAGATTCCTGGAAAATAAACTAAAATTAACCAGGTGCAGACGTACTGGGTGCAAACATCCTAGGACAAACCGTGAGATAGAATCTACTTTTTATGGCATGATCCCTTTCTCAGGGAACAAGAAAGGTAAAAGCGAGATGTGCAATTGGTTAGAGGGAGAAACAGCTGTTCTTATGAGAAATATGGCAGTCTCAGCATCCAACAGTGGAGTATTGCACAAGGCTTAGCATGTGGTTTAAGAACCTGAAATCTCTTTTGTCGGCCGAATATATTTTAATCCTCCAATATTCAACATTCTTCTGTAGGTGGGACAAAAAGGTTCATATGTGGTCTAGGAGAGAATCAGGAGCAAAGTTCTGGTTCGATAGGGAAGGCTCTTTTTCATTCGGTCCAACATGATTCCGCTTATTTAGGTTATTACCCCAAGTTGAGGATGAAAATCTCATAAACTAACAAGAACATGATTTTAACTGGCACTATATTCTGGGTCGACTTCCCTCAGTACAACTCTCATACACTAACATACATAAATGATGTTTGGTTTCTCTGGAATCTGAGAAGTGTTGAAAATATAAGCAAGCTAGACTCCTTATTTCATTTGTCTCATCGGCTTCTCAAGACACATTGAACCTAATTACAAACACTTCGTGTTCCGGATTCATTGAACAATACTCTTCATACAATGAACGAACACACGTATTTTGTGATACAGTCAAGGGATGAACCTAATCTATTCATGATTCATGAACGTATTTAATTTTGTTGATTTTCATATTTATCTTTAGGCCTCATATAAAGGCTATGTAACTAGTTATTTTCATCAAGTTAAATCAGTAGAAACTCTTCTATCTTTCAAGTATGCCTTGTAACCTCATTTGTATAATATTTGGCATCAAGAGTACACACCCCTATTGTACTTTGATTGTTTGCACTCTCGTTTCCTAATCAAAGTGGTATCAAAACCTGGTTAAGAGAGTACCATGACTTCCAATAACAATATGTTGCAGCCTCAACTTCTTAATTTCACAGGCAAGAATTACAACCAATAGAACATTCAAATGAAAGTATTGTGCCAATCTCAAGAACTTTGGACATTGTCGAAAGTGGAGTTGCAGAATCAATTGAAATCTTACCCACAACAACTTCAAGAATTGAAGAAGAATCACAAGAAGGACAAGAAGGAATTATTTTTCATCTACCAAGCGGTGGATGAGGTCATATTCGAGAGAATCTCGACGGTGACTTCAGTGAAAGAAGCATGAGATACACTTCATTCATCATACAAGGGAGATGACAAGGTGAAGATGATAAGGCTACAAACTCTTCGTAGCGAATTTGATACACTCAAAATGAAAGACTCTGAATCCAATTGAAGATTATTTCAATTGGGTTGTTTTTATTGTTAACCAACTGAAAGTGAAGGATGAGATGATTGAAGATCAAAGAATCGTTGAGAAGATTCTACGAAATTTGACTTGAAAATTTGAGTCTACCGTAGTGGCAATTGAAGAATCGAAGGATTTGTCTGCACTGTCCGTGGAGAGTTTATTGGATCACTCCAATCCCATAAACTCCAGATGAAACAATATGATTCTACTATTGTGCGCCGAACAACAACCACGTAGAGGAAACCCTAGATTCCAGATGCAAAAGAACAATATCACCAACAGCAAATAACACAC
This sequence comes from Agave tequilana, assembly GCA_038442645.1. Taxonomy (NCBI): domain Eukaryota; kingdom Viridiplantae; phylum Streptophyta; class Magnoliopsida; order Asparagales; family Asparagaceae; genus Agave; species Agave tequilana. Next base: position 89,906 of record JAVJIF010009616.1, read on the forward strand.
AAGCAAAGAGAAGAACACAAACCAGTTTTAACGAGGTTCGGCTAATTTCGCCTACGTCCTCGGGACAAGGAAGAGAGAATTTCTATTGATTGGAGTATCAATACAACTATTTCAGCATTACATTATAAGGAGAGCTCTGCCTTTCTCATATACCCCAAAAAGAAACCCTAGGAATCAATTCAGCAAATTTCCCGAAACAGGCCCGAACCCGACTGTCGGTCGACCGGTCGGTCGACCGACTATAGGCACCGGTCGACCGTGCCGGTCGACCGTGCCTAACCGAGAGTTAGGCACTTTTAGTCGGTCGACCGGGAGGTCGACCGCTGCATCCCTGTGCACGTTGTGCACAAACGGTCGACCGGGCAATCAACCGTGCTTCTGCTTCTGCTGCTGCTGCTGTTTCTGCTGCTTCTGCTGTTGCTGACCATCATCAAATTCCTCGACTACTTCCTCTCCTCTTCCTACAATTCTCCACCTCGGTGAAGATTCCTCAAATCTGAGCCGAACTTAACCATACGAACCGTCGACTCAAAAGTGACTACACCAGTGTGGTTGCCTACGTACCCTGCCCAAGGGATCAAGCCATCCGTAGTTCATCCAAAGGAGTTTCAACAAGCTCATGCTACATGAAGGACGTGGAGAAAAGCCTTACAATGTGCAAACTTGACTCCTGACACCACCTTGGTAAGCATGTCGGCGGGATTCTCCGATGTGTGAATCTTCAGCAGCTCAATACCACCCTCATCAAGAATCTCCCGAATAAAATGGAACCTGACATCGATGTGCTTCGTCCATGCATGATATACCTGGTTCTTGGCTAGATAAATAGCACTCATACTGTCACAGTTGATCTTCAGAAGATTCTGATCCACCCCCAAGTCATCAAGCAAGCCTTGAAGTCAAATTGCCTCTTTCATAGCCTCCGTCATGGACATATACTTGGCTTCTGTAGTAGACAACGCGACGGTAGATTGTAGAATAGAGCGTTAACTCACCGGTGCTTGAGAGAATGTAAACATACCCCGTTGAAGACCGGCGCTTGTCAAGATCACCAGCATAGTCGGAATCAACATATCCGATACAATCCTGCTTCCCTGTGGAGTCCTTCTCAAATACCAGACCAACATCAATGGTACCTTTAATGTACCGAAGAATCCACTTCACTGCCTCCCAATGACCTTGTCCCGGATCATGAATATATCTACTGACCATAGAGACAGCTTGTGACAGATCTGGTCTCGTACACACCATAGCATATATAAGACTACCGACTGCGCTAGCATATGGGACGTGAGTCATGTACTCACGTTCTTCAAACATTCTTTGGAGACATCATAGCAGATAACTTGAAATGAGGAGCCAGTGGTGTACTTACAGACTCGCATCCATGCCGATGTTGAACCTCTGAAGTACCTATTGCAAATACCCCTTCTGTGTTAAGCTCACCCTGCCAACCCTTTGGTCTCGTGTGATTTTCATGCCTAGCACCTTCCTTGCTTCACCAAGTTCTTTATCTCAAACTCAGAAGATAGATCCTTCTTCAGTGCATCAATTGCAGATCTAGACCTTGAAGCGAGAAGTATATCATCTACATACAGAAGTAGATAGATATACTCCCCTGTCGGTAGCTTGTTGTAGTACTCACATGGGTCATAGTGGCTACGTGTGTACCTCTTTCCTCTGATGAAGCTGTCGAACCGCTTGTACCACTGTCTTGGAGACTGCTTTAGTCCATATAGCGACTTCTTCAGCTTACATACCATATCTTCTTTCCCTGCAGTCTTGAACCCTGTTGGCTGAGACATGTAGATCTCTTCATCTAGATCGCCATGGAGAAAGGCGATCTTTACATCGAGTTGATCAAGGTCCAACTCATACTGTGCCACCAAAGCCAATAAGATACGAATTGACGAATGCTTTACAACTGGAGAAAATACCTCATTGTAGTCAATTCCTTCCCTTTGAGCATAGCCTTTTGCTACAATCTGGCCTTGTAGCTCACCATATCTTCTTGACGAGATCCTTACTTCTTTGCATACACCCACTTACAGCCTATCGCCTTCTTCCCTTTGGGCAACCTAGTGAGTTCCCAAGTGTCGTTCTTGTAGAGAGACTTCATCTCTTCTTCCATGGCTTCTTTCCACATCTTCGACTCTGAACTGATTTCAGCTTCTCTGAAGGTGGACGGGATAGCCTCTTCAACGACCGGAAGTGCATACGCCACGACCATATCTGTAGTGAGCTAACCTGGTTTCCTTGTGTTTCTTCTTGGTCTTCCAACTGCAGTAGAGTCAGGAACATTACCCATGACCTGTTCTTGACCCTCTTCACCATCAGCATCTACCTTAACTGCTTGATCATTACCTTGTGTCACCCTAGGTATGATCCTCACCGATGCTGAACTCTCTAGAGATAGTGGATTAGCATCATTCTCCACCTGCTGCGATACCTTTTTGGTATTGCTAGTCTCCATCTGCTGAGAGACCTTAGGCTTCATCATAGAAGCCTCATCAAATGTGATATCCCTGCTGAGAAGAAATTTCCTGTCCGTTGGATCCCAGATCTTGAACCCTTTGATTCCCTTCTTGAAACCGACGAACACGCCCTTCTTTGCTCTTGGGTCTAACTTATCATCCTTGACATGATAATAGGCTGGACAACCAAACCCCTTAGCAAATCATAGTCAGCAGCTGTTTTTCTGACCAAACCTCGAGAGGAGTTTTTCCCCTATCGCAGACGAAGGCAACCTGTTCACAAGATAGCATGCATATGCGAAAGCCTCAGCCCAGAAGTTCTTCGATAAATCGGCATTGGACAACATACAACTGACCTTCTTTAGCAAAGTCCTGTTCATCCTTTCTGCTACCCCGTTCTGTTGCGGTGTCTCCCTCACTGTGAAGTGTCTCTCTATGCCCTCATCAAGACATAGCTGAAGGAAAGGATCAGACTTGTATTCTCCTCCATTATCTGAACGGAGGACCTTAATTTTCCTCCCCATACTTCTCTCCAAGTTCTTCTTCCACTTCATAAACAATTCTAGGACTTCCTCTTGAAGGTACATCTAGAGGGGGGGTGAATAGGTGTAATTGCTAATCTAGAACTAAATATGAAACTAAGTGCGCTAAATGCGGAAGCTAATGCAAATTTTGCACAAACTTAATACAATCAACAAGTGTAGCCGAATTCCCCGTGAAGGGCTCTGGACTAACTCCTCTTGATTCCCCTTGAATGGGTTCAGGTGCTATGTGAAGCTCTTGTTGATTAGGTACAAGTGAGGCACACACATAAGCAAGCCAAGCATATAAGGATGAACAATATAAAAGATGCAAGGCAACACAAGCAAATAGATATGATATGGCAATATGAATTATGCTAAACACAAGCAAATATGAAATGAATGAAGTATATGCTTTGCACAAAGTAAATGAGAGAGAGTTAGAGAGTCAAGTGGATCAAACGCAAACAAGAAGATATGTTTTGAGGTTCGAGCCCCTAGCTCTACATCCCCGCCTACACCACCGTGTAGGATTTCCAATCCACTATCAACGTCCACCGAGGACTCCCACCGAGGGAACCTTCACCGAGAAGGATTTTTACAACCAAGGGAGTACCGAACTCCTCTCTCTAACAACCACCTCACAACCGAGGGGTAGGCCCGTAGCCAATACAACCACAACAAACACCTCTACCGAAGAGGGTTTACAAACCAATCACCTGATCACCTCTACCGAAGAGGGATACACAAGGAATAAGGGTGTTTACAACAAGTGGTTCCAAGACCACAAATAATCTCTCTTTTCTTTTCTCTTTTTCCACAAAAATAAGATCCTAATAGATTAGGATAGGTGATAGCTCAAGTGTGAAAAACTAGGTGTTTTTGGAAACAAGCAACAAAGAAAAATCCTTGGGAAAATACTTGCAATATGATAGAAATGAAGATCTAAAGCAATATCCCAAAAACCTATTTTTCTTTGATTTTCTAAAAACCCAAAATAATAAAGATTAAATCTTTTTAGCACAAAAACTATTTTGAAAACTTGTTTAAACACTAGAGAAACACTGAAATTTTTCTTCTTGAAAACCTTAGCCAAAAACCCAAGAGAATGAGCTTTATATAGGCCAAAACAGAAACTAACCGTTAGAGCTGAGTTGACAGCTCTGACAGGCAGCGGTCGACCGGCCCGGTCGACCGCCAACGGTCTAAAATGTGACCGTTGGGCAACCACGGTTGACCCAAACAAACAGAGAGCTCTGCTCTCGACGCGGTCGACCGGCCCGGTCGACCGTCTCAGGGTTTCCAAACGTGCACAGATTTGTGCACGTCGGTCGACCGGCCCGGTCGACCGGACTTCAGCCAAGTCGACTAATAAGCTGACTTAGTCGACTGGTTGAGTCTGGAACTGAAAACTGGGTCAGAAAACTTGGAAAAAATATTTTTCTAAAAATCTTTTAACACTTCTAAAAAATCACCAAAAATATTTTTATCATTTTATATCAAAACTTAAACAAGTGATAAAAATTTTAAGACATATATCAATCATATCAATTCATTTTTGAGTCTTAGAAATTTTATCAAAAACAAACACTTGTATTTTTCCAAACTTGATTTTTCCAAAACATGAATAGGATAGTCAAAATAAGTTTGTCTAGCAAGTTTAAAGCATGTATGTATATTTAGAACATATCTAATATACATAGGAATAAAGTAAACTTGTTTTGATCTATTATCCATGAAAACTCATATCGGTTAAACTAAAAACCGAAAAACAATGTCCAAACATAAAACGTGTGTGTTTTGTGCACTTGAGCATATCAACTATACTAAGCTTTACAAATGGATCTAAAACACACTATCTAAACTATGGATACCTAAGTCTTCTTGATGATCTTCATCTTCAAGTAGACTTGCTCCAAAACTCCATCCATGGGCTAGGCAATGTATGATCTTGAAGCTTTGGCCCTGGAATCATCATGAATAGCTTCTAAACTCCTTGTTGAAGCTAATCACCAACTAATATCTTGGTTAATGATCTGAAACTTAAGCAACACAAGATTATTAGTAAACATAACTACATGAGTTAATCATCATCAAAACTAGAGTGGAAGGCCTTTGGGCCAACACCTCTTTGTGTCTCATGGTATATACCCAACAACGCCTAGAATAATCATCGTTGACTTCCTCGACTACCCCTCTCCTGCTGCTGCTGCTGTTTCTGCTGCTGCTGCTGCTGACCATCGCTGACTTCCTCGACTACATCCTCTCCTCTTCCTACATCTACTTCTCTTGAGCAAGCCTTCCAAGCACAAGTCTTTTCGAGGTAACTCCAGAGGAAGGAGAGGAAGAAGTTTTAACCATGGAAGAGAAAAAAAAAAGTCCTGCGTAGGTAGAGGCAACGGCGGACGACATCAAACAAATGATGAAGACCATGCATCTTTTTTTTCTTACAGAGAAGAGGAAGAGGAAGAGGAAGAGGAAGATCTTATTTTGAGAATACCTAATGTTTTTATTGTCAAAAATATGGCCACACAATTTAATTTTACAGGAAAAAATTGAAAATGAGAAGAAGATCGAATCAAGCTTCATGCACAAGGGAGAAAAGAAGAGTAAGGATGATACTCTCTTTCTTGCAAGTAATGTTGAAGAAATTGCACACGATGAAATGTAGCACAACGACAGCGAATGTAGCAATCATATAACTGGAAACAAAAAGGTGTTCGTAGACCTTGATGAATCTGTTACAAGTGACGTCCAGATCGGTGTTGACAAGAGACTTTTCGTGAAACGAAAAGGTGATATTTTTGTGCAAACAAAGAAACAAGTAAAGCGCATTTCTAGTGTTTTCTATGTTCCCGGACTCAAGTATAATTTTCTTAGTGTCGGCCAGCTTCTACTTCGAAGATTTCATGTTCATTTCAATGATAATCTGTGCGAGATCAAGGGCAAGCGCAATGCCCTTATTAGTAAGGTGAAAATGACACAAGTAAGTGATTGTACACGTGCATTGCATATTTAGTGTCACATGTGTCACATTTTCTCATTTATTTTTGTAATAAAACTTTACTACTTAATTCACTTTCATGTCTAGTAGTATGCAGGGTAATTAATGAAGAAAAAGGAGAAATAGACCGGTTTATCCATTTAAATCCAAATTCAAAGATCAAGCAAATCAACAGGGATCTACTCGAATCCAGAGGCTTAAAAGCAATTTTATCTGAAGTCCGGGTATATCAGAAAAGATAATAACAATTAAAAATCAGTTAAAATAGATTTTTGAAGACCTAATCAGTTAAGCTGAAGATCAAAAGATATATAATCAAATCCAGAGCAAAAACTGAAAATCTAATTGGATATAAGGGGATACTGGGAAGTAACGATCCACGGCCCCCTAGATCTGGCTCTATGTCCAGATCCAGGCCACACATCCGTGATAATCTTTTCAAATCTGGGGGAGCATTTGCTCCCCTTATCTTCGTACGCTATCCCTTATCCCATTTCTCCTATAAATACTGGTATTTTCGAAGGCAGAAGGGCACCACTCAGCAGAGAATTTAGGCTAGTTTTGTTTCTAGTTTTTAACTTAGGTTTTTATTTTTTTCTTTATGTAATTTTTCTATTTTCTTTATAGCTTAGGTTAGAGAAGAGATTCATGAGAGAAGTAGAAGAAAATTTGTATTGAGAGTGACAATAATGTAAATTTCTTCTTTTCTTTCATTGTTTTTCTATTTAATCAAAAGCTTGTTTTTCTTCTTCTTATTTTTACTTTGCTTGCCTCTGCGATGATTTGTAAATCCAAATGAATCCATAGCCTTGAACCTGCCTTTCTCTTGCAAGTGTCATTGATGGCTTATGCTGATGGATAACATTTCTGTATTATTTTCTACTTACACATTTATTTGATAGTTTAGATTGAGAATGAGGAAGATTCTATATGCCATGCTTTGATCTCTTTTAAGCCTAGGTAAATCAATGCAACGGATCCAAGGTATGCAAGCGTCGAATTAATAAGTAAGTATTTGCTTTAGATTTTCTTTACTTTATTTCTTAGAATAGAAACACTTTTTAAAATTATTCTTTATTTAACAGTTTAATTCTTTCTCATTTAACTTAGTTTTTTCTTTCTTCTAAAACACAACAACACAATCTCTTCTTCCATCTTCTCCTCTTCTAACTTAACATTTTTTTCTTTTTCTTTCTAAAACAAAAGAAGAACGTTTTAACCTGTTTTGTAAACTTGAAAAGAAACTTACTTAACCACTTCCATCACAGTCCCTCCTTGTAGATCACGACTCCCATAGCCACTTGCTATAGCGATAGCATTGAGAAAATCTAGGACTATCTATTTTTCAATCTAAACCTCTATCTTTTCTGTGTAGGTCTGAACTCAATCAAAAATTGGCTCCATTGCTGGGGAGGGGCGGTAAGTTTTCTTTTTAAAGTTTACTTAACAGTTACTTTTTTCTCCTCTATTTTTGTGTGCAGGTTTGAATTTTCAGAAAATAGTAGTTGCAGAAAGACCATTGCTAGCCTGTGCCTCTGCTTTAGAAAGTAAAGCATAGGGAAATACAGAACTGCCACGAAAATACGGCAAAAGCCGCATTTGCGTGGCTATTCTGTAGGACTACTATTTGAAGTTTTTTGCAGGGATTATTCATTGCAAAATATAAGTTTTGTACCTAATATTCTTCTCTGTTGTTTATATTGAACACTATTTTTTATTAAATTCAACAGTATTGTGGTAAATGCTTAAAAAATATTTAGACTTTGCATTCTAAGGCACGTGTCAATTCATTTACATTTTTACATTATTGACGATGAGTGTTGGAGCCATGGTACGTGTGTATTACATTTAGTATAGGAAACATACTTATTTGACTACCTTGAGTATTACTTTTTACTAAATATCTGCAAACTTGCACGAAAATGATTAAAGGCATATCCTCAAACAAGATAAGATGGGGGAAGTTAGTACCCTCCCTTAGATCGAAAATTATCTTCTCACTCACTAATCCAACTTAAGTAAAACTGAGTAGATGTTGGCCCTAAGAACATCTCGAACTCAATTAGGAGATTAACCTAAGGGAAAAATTGTTAGAGTTTGACTCTTGTCAAATCAGTGTCAAAGGTTGGGGATTGAGAGGTGAAACCTCGAAGAACAATGGTTTAACATAATTAGGCTCGTTGCTCAGGCACGAGTCCCTTCCATTGGTCTTTCCCTAACCTGACCGATTAACTTGTGGTCAGATTGCTATAATATATCTTCCGCAGACAGTCTAGCCAGTTAAAAGTCATTTAGGTCTAAGGTCTATCTTAACATAGCCTAGATTTTCTTTTCTTTTGTTTGTTTATTTTTTTCTTTTTGTTAATTTTTGTCAGTTTGTGTGAAATAAATTATAATAACAATTTTTTCAATTTTAATAGTAATCCATATTACACCCGACCTCTTTTTTCGATAACTCCAACCCGACATTTCATAACTTTAACCAACCAAGTAAGCCAGATTGGTCTTATCCAAATCAGTATATGTCCCAACCCCAGTATTATGAGCAAGATTGGAATGATCATCACCACTCTTCACCGAGTCAGTGGGGATACAACGCTCCTGAGTCATATTATCAACCACCTTTCCAACAATCATCTTCATATACTCCTTTTTCTGATCACCCTATAGAAGAAGAATCTGACATTAAAAGGAGTGAGAAAACATACTTGAGTACTTACAATCTCAAAACTCAACAGACTCAAGTATCCCACAAAATTCCCAAAGCCATGACCCTTACTCCATTTTTCAAGTTCCACCATAACAAGAAAACCATGTGACTTTGAAAATAGTACAGAATACATGATTCAAGGCCGAAATTCTTTACCTAGTCCATCGATAGGCTAGAAGAAAGAATTAGTCAATTGAAAAACATGTATAAGAATAAGAAAACTCTCACTACACAATCTTTGACTATTCCAGATTTCTCTAGCCATATTGATAGGGACCAAGAATCATGATGTCTTGAAAACTTCAACTAAGAATCAATTTCATCACACCATCTTGAACTTGACTAATACCAATCCATTGACAAATTGGCAAGTTTTTATTTCAATGAAATTGAACTTGAATATGAATGGGAACTCGATCTTTAATTTTGGGATTCAGTTCCAAATCTCGAATCATTATTGACTCTGGTATCCTTACCCGATTTGGACCCAATTTTTAAGTCAACACTGATTCCCATATCCAAAGATTTAGAACATGAACCACTATTTTTAGTCACATTCTATTATTGGGAAAAGAATATGAATTTCAATTTTTTGATTTGGACTCAACTCTTGAATCGAAATCGACTCTTGAAACTAAACTTGATTTAAGTCATATACCTAAGTCAGTGTTGGTTCCCATTTTTTACATTCCAGAGCCCAAATCTTTAATTCTACAAAATCATATTCATTTGTTGGACCTAGGTATAGACCATAATGACTCCGTGATGATTGTTTTCCATTAATTTTGCAAAGGGAAAAACTTACAAAAACGGTCAAGGAGCTAAATTACAAGTAACACAAAAAATTACAAGTAGATCTCCTCTGAGATTCTGGAGAAGTGTGCCGATAGGAGTTGGTCAGCGCGCGACCACTTTGTCCCTTTGACGATGCGATCGATGGGATTCCCTTCTCGCCTGGTTCGGGAAATCGGAGAACAGAAGGTTGGTAGAACCCTCTTGTTACTTCTCAAACTGCCTCCACTTGGGAATTCCTTCTCGCCTGGTTTCCAGAATTTCTTGAGAGGAAGATCTTAGGGTATCAGCACCCTGATTAGAGAAGTAGTTCTCTGAATTCTTGGAAGCAAGAGAATAGATCTCTGTTTAGCCGTCTCTCTGTGCGTGCCTCTACCTCTGCGTGTGTTTGCGCCCCTCCTCTCTCCTCGTATGCCTCTGGTGGGCTAGTTATAGGGAGAGCAGGGGTATAATTGTCCCTTGAAAATCTGAAAACAGATTGAGTCAATCTATTTAAATCTAGAAAGTTAGCCTTGCCGCGAGGCTAGAATCAGCTTCTGTGAAGCTAGGAATAGCAAGTAGCATCGATCTCCTGATCTGTTTTGATTCTTTCCAAATAACTGAAAGATCTCCCCTGATCCTCTTACTTGTTTTAGGAGAGTCAAGAGATTATGGTAATCAACTGCCAAATTTGATCTCAGGTTTGATCTCGATTAGATTTGATCTTGAATAGATTTGATCTCATCTGGAGATTTGATTGGTCAAAGGGACCATAAAAGACCCGCAGCAGAGCTACCACGTTGAGCTCGCAGCAGAGCTGGAAGGAGCATCTGGCGAAGTCAGAAGAAAACTCTTCAGCGGAGCTGGATAAACATGTGTGACGAAGCTACCGAACATCCTTCTGCGCGGTTGTGTGTGGCTTCGAGCGAAGTTAATAGAGCACTTCAGGCGAAGCTGTAAGTTAGCTCACTAATAGAGCTTTGAACGGCTTCAAGGCGAAGTTGGATAAACTTAGCCTCTCAGGTGAGGCTATCCGCTCGGGCTTATGTGATGCTAACTGTTGAGCTAACCTAACATCTTACCTACTTAGATCTCTTCAAAGGCAATCTGGGCTCACTATCTGCTTCACTGGATCAGTAGAGTCTAAGTCGCTGATTGTCCCTCGGAGATGGGTAAAACTGGTCGTCAGCTTGTCTACCACTTGTCTTTTGTAAATGTTAACAAGTTAGACATTGTTCAGGCCAGTTAGGAATCTTGTCTTTTTTAGTGTGTCAACAAGACTCCCTTCAAAGTTTTTGAAAGTCTGCAATGGAATAGTTCAGACTCTGAAATACTTTGAATTGCTTTGATTGATGGCATGTGAAGTGCGAACGTCGCCATAGTGGTTGAGTTCAGCTTCGCTTTCAATCCTGCTTTCGGATTGAATAAGTTCACCGAGGAATCGTGTAGCTTCGCGATTCTGGGTAGCTTCGCATCTGGGTAGCTTCGCGTCAGAGTAGTTTCGCTTCAAATCAGTTTTGGAACGACGTTCCTTTCCTGAAGCTAACTGCTTTTCGCCTAGTTACGAGAAGGATTGCTCCTTTTTCGAGGTTAGAATAACCTCTCTTGCATTAACAAGGGAGATCATTCCTTCTGCACACATTTTCGAAGGAGACTATTCCCTTTCTCAAGACTTAGTACTTAAATGCCTTAAATTCGCTCGCGCTTCTAAGCTTGAAGTAGCGGCGGTGTGATCAGGCCATGAGGCCTATAAATAGGACACTTGAAGTCCTCTTCAAGGCAACAGTCCATTCATGACATCTCCTGGTTGTTCAGAGAAGGATACTCAGATCTCTGAAATAGTGGGGGTGCCCACTCTGGTCACTAACCGGCCAAGAACTGGTGAGTCTCGGTCACCCAGAGACTTTACCAATGGACTAGTGACTTTTGGGAGTTTATCTCCCTTAATTTAGCTTTATCAGCTGCCTTAGGGATTGATTTTCCTTGTTTGTCATCCTGTATCTGACTGACCTTGGTCTGTTGAATCTGCCTATTAAATCTGTCACATAGGCAAGGATTGGGACTTAGTCTCTTCAAGGTTGAGCCAGTCTTGCCATATAGTGAGGTCAAGACTGCATTCCTCTGGATCAGTCTGGCTTAGCCATATAGGTGAGGCTAAGACTTGGTCCTTTTTGAGGCTTCTCTAGCCTAACTGCCTTAGGCGGAGCTAGACTTGGCTTATGCTAAGCTAGTCCATCATTACTGTGCAAGCGAGGCTATCCTCTACTTAATTGAAGCACCACTGGATCTGATATGAACCGCTTCGTTCAAAGAATTTGACTTAGCTCTTCGTCTTCACAGCTTTCTCTTTGATTTAACGCTAACGTGTTTCCCGTTTGCGTTGCAGTGAACTGTGCCCGCCAGTCTTTTGTCTTGATGAAAGAGACTAGAAAATTGCCTCTTGATCTCCGAGTTGAAGCTTTGACCATAAGCAGGAGGAACAAACTGGAGCAGCTGATGCGTGTTCCCAGAAGAGGTTGGCAATCGCTATCCGAGATGATCCACTTCGAGAAGGGGCTGGTAGTCGCTTATCCGAGATGATCCACTTTGGGCAAGCGAACGTCTCTTGTAAGGTCTCGGATCCTTCCTTGGCCAATTTTCATCAAAGAAGATCCGGCTTTCTGGTGGCAACCGGTCCTTTGCCAATTTTCATCAAAGAAGATCCGGCTTCTTGATGACAAATCTGCCATTAGGCGAAGGATTACGGCCCTGTGCAGGAGGAAGGCTTTCGTGTCCAATTGGTTTAGCTTATCACCTTGGAAGTAGATAGGACAACTTGTATGCCTTTGGAGCAAATGATTCTGTTGCATGAAACACAACCTTGATGTAGTAGTATCAATGTATCTTCCCTTTTAAATCAATAAAAGTGTTTATTTTCGCTTATCTGCTCTGTTTCCCTGCTCTTCCTTTTGAATTTTGAAGGCAATTGGAATGGACGGCGGAGTTAAAACTTCCTGCGAAGTTGAAGACAGAATCCCAGCTAAATTGGGAACGAGTTTCCAGTGAAGCTAGTATGAATTTTCTGCAAAGTTAAAGCGAGCTTTCAGCGGGGCTAAAGTTCATCTTTTAGCGAAGTTATTCAAACGTCGCATGAAGTCGACGCTGAACTCACGGCGGAGTTAGCCCTTAGCGGGGCCGAAGCAACGCTTCTCGGGAAGGCGCTTAGGTGCCGTTTCAAATTAATTTGAAACGACTGCCTGCGCTCCTTTCAAGGAGGCAAAGTTTTAGGCAATCATTAGCCTATAAAAGCCTGATCGGGCTGAAAGAGAAGGCACCACTTCTCTTTGAATTTTTAGAGAACCCCGACTCTCTTCTTCTTCTTCCTCCTTTGTTTGGAATTTCAAGAACTTCTTCTTCAGTTCTCCAATGGCTCCCAAAAGACGAGCAGGAAAAGAGGTAGCAACCTCTATGATAGAGGGTCCTTCTCCTCCTCTGGTCATCGAACGACCTATCGCGGGTAGGGATATTTCCCTTTTACTCAGAGATTTTCATCTCTTTTTGAAGCCAATTCCTGGCTATTTCATAATGAATCTAGAACAATTCATTTGATCCAGTAATCTCAGGGAGTTCAAGTCCCTTAATTTCCCTTGATTTCTTAATTGGGAATCTTAAAACCGAAGGGTCTCTTCTTTATGCTTCCAAGCGAAGCTATCCCTTAGGCGGTTCACATCCTGTTGGATGATAGGATGCAAAGTTAGCTTTAGAAGCGCGGTTGGAAAAGGACCTTAATGCCCTCGAGATAATTTTTTTAAGCAGCAGTATTCTTCTGGCAAAGTTAGCCCCTGGGGCTTTGTCGCGTTCTGTTATCCGAGGTCAAGCTTCCAGAGCGAAGCTACTACTTAGATACTTTTCTGCATCCTGCCTTCACGTGGAGTGCAGAGTTAAGTTGCTGCTGCGAAGCTGAGCTTCGCCCAGCGAAGCTATTGTTAGGCGAACTTCGCTCGGAGGGCGAAGCTATGCCTTAACAAAAAATTATATTCTTGTTTTAGCTTTCCTTCAGCCGATGAACTAATCATAGTTTCTCCTTGTCTTTGCAGTGCACTATACTCCTGGTCCTCTGAACAGTCTCTTTGGCACAACTAGGGGGCTGAACGGTAATGTCAGCCTGCAGTTTCAAGGGCAGGCTTCACTATTCAGCGATCGGAGCGCTCCTGCTCGGGATGCACTTATTCATGCTGGGGATCAGCGCACTATGAGGAGCATCTTAACCACTGCTCCCCTTGAAGATTTCGACCGAAGAATCTATCGAAAACCCGACTTCATGTTTGGAGATGCAGCGCCAGATAACGATCACCAGCTGCTAGCCGGAGAGGGGCAGTGAATTTTTAAATTGGATGGTGAGAAGTACTATCTCCCATCTAGCAAGCGGCATTTTCCCTTATCCTTCTTTCAATGTGTGACGAGGGCTCGGAAGATGCAGTGGCAAGTGACGTGGACTACTGATTCTATTCATATAGGGAAGTTGATAGTTCTGTCTCCTGGTTACACAAGGACGGGTTCTCCTCGCTGCATATTGGGTCTCCACCCTGGGAACGTACTTCCAGACATCCTAGTGGGAGAAAATCCCGCGGTGGCTCAGACTTTTAGAAATAAGCTCTTTAAGGTTTGTGGCAATTATCCGGCCACTGATTTCAGGACCCTGGGGTGGATTCATCCCCCCAAAGCATGGTGGAGGGACTTGATTTTATATGTCCTTGCCCATTTTGAAGAGGATCTGGAGAGGCTGGGACTTTATGAGGCCGTCAGGACGACCTGTTATGACATTCAGATGAGTGTAGCGAACTTTTACTCCATCTTTGAGTTGTACTGCCAGGCTACAGGGACCTTCTTCACCCTGTCTGCGAATTGGGCATGGCTTTACACGAGATGTGGGAAGTCTCTGCTCTGCCTTTGGGGTCTCTCCCATATGAAGAATATTTCCCGTGCGAGGCGGAATTGGCACTTCTGGAGAAGCAGGAGCCCGCCTTGTTTGAGACTTACCGGGAGTTGATGTGCTACCTTTACATTTGTTTCAGTATGCTGGGAGTCATATGGGAGCTTCATGCAGTTTGAAGAGCTGGGAAATTATTTGTTCCCCGACCTGGAAGGTACTCCCGAAGCAGCTCATTGTGGAGTTGCAGATGAAGACATCTTTCGCCGGATGCAAGAGCACTCCCAAGGGGATTTGATTTTGGAAGAAGATGACGGACCCTATGAGAAAGGTGATATTCTTCGGAGTTTTCACCACCAGGCTCGTCGGCCGACGTCCCGGAAGGCACTTTTGGCTGGCTTTTTAAAGGTCTAGTTGAAGAGATGTGTGGTGCCATCTTCGTCTGGCGATGTCATTCATCCGACTGTCTTATTACCTGCTGTTCGTCTAGTCCGTGGTCATTCTCTTGGACTTCTTCCAGCCATGGTGTGCTGTATTCAAAGAGGCATTCGTGCATTGACGGAGGCTTTCTGTAGGCCACCAACAACGAAGCGGAGAAAGGGGAATATCTTACCTCACGACGGACCAAACCCCAGAATTAGTTTGCCATATACTTATTTGATGGCTGGTTCGCCCTTCACTGTCCCTCCATTATCCAAGCCGGTGAGGAGCCCCCAGAAGGTGTTCGAATGGCGCTTCTCCGTTGATTCGAGGGGTGTTCGTGGTCACGGACTTATATGGCTGGGGTCCACAAACTGCTGTGTCGCCATGACGTCTACAGCCTCTTCCGATGCTTTTCCTACATTCGCGATGTAGGCTACGGTGATGAATTCAAGGATGTAGGGGAAAGGCAGACGTCATTGAGTCGGGAAGTCTTCGAATGGCTGGTTAGCATTCGGCCATCCCACTTGTTGTATAGAAGCGGGGACACCTGTTACCTGGAGCCCTATGTTCTGAGTCGGTTTGCTCGTCAGTTTGGGCATGACCAACTGTATGTAGGCAATCTGAACAGCAGTTCGGCCTTTATGGGGAGCCTCATCGATGTAGCTCGTGTCTGGCGGTTCTTCATTGCTGGCTGTACTGAGGCGCGACTGTGCATGCCGCTAAGGACTCCTAAACTTCTGACGACCCTGGGATTTTGCCAGTGGTATAGAACCTCAAACTCCACACCCACTGAATTTTCTATTAATTCCTTTGGTGTGAAGTTGATCTCTCAGCGGCTGAAGCGAAAAGTCACTGAGAAGAGCGAGGGTAAGAGGGTCCGCGTTCTAGGCCTCGGGGAATTCATTGCTGTTGATGATAGCGAAGCCTTAGATGCAGGAAGTCCTCGCTTTGAAGCGGATACAGGTGTTGAGGCTCTAGCAACTGCTTCTGGTGGGGTAGGCACGGCCCCCATGGAACATGTTGATGTGGAAGAAGTGGAGGAAGAAGACCCTGACGTCCACTTCAAGTGAAAGTGGGAAGGTGGATCTCGTAGGAAGAGGGTAGTGAAGAAGCCTCGTCGCTGCGCTTCTACGGTTATTGCAGAGGGTGAATCATCTGCAGTGCCTCCTCCTCCTCCTCCATTAGTCATTAGGCTGTCAGCTCCTAGGCAGACTGCTGGTAAAGCTGCTCCGGACCTGGGTATGATCAACTCCGTTCTTATAATACAGTCTTATGTATTTTAGACAGCTCATTGTTTACTTTGTGATTCAGGAACTGAGGCGGTGAGAAGCCCGAGAGCTGAGGCTGCCAGAAAATAGGGGGAGCATTATGATCTCCTGTTTTCTTATAGAGAAGGCGATGAGGCTGGCTATTTTGCTGTCTCAGAAGAATCTGGAGGTGATGCGACCGATGTAGGTCCTTCAGGTGCTGGGACCTCAAAAGGAAGCCCTATGGCCTCCAGCTCTTTTGGGTGGACCACCGAGGGTTCGGCGAGCGAAGGCGGGCCGGCCTTTCGTGTTGATTCTGTCAAAGATTTTCCAATGGAGCCTGAGAGAACTGAAGTCATTGTTGAAGGACTTCAGGGAGAGACTGCGGCCAAGGCAGTCTAGATGATACCATCTTTTGGTAGTGCTTTGACTTTTTATGAGTAATTCTTCCCTGATATTGATTATACCTTGCTTAAACAAAACCTTGCTACAGGTGTTCCGCCTCTGGGTGCATCGACCTCAAGGGAGCCAGCCAATCTTTCTGAGGGAATGAGAGGTGAAGCAAGTGCTTCGACCGCGGCAGATGCTGCTGAGTTGGATGCCTTGTATCACGGCCTTCCTTCCTATAAGTCCGAACTAGGCAGAGGAAATGAAGTTGAGGGAACGGTAGTCATGGAACCAACCTCACTTCTAACTATATCGATAAGTGAGATGCCATCGGTTTTGCCTGTGCCGCCTATCTTGCCAAGCGCGGAGCTGAAGGTGATTACCAGTCCTACTTCTCCAACATTGGTGGTTGAGCCAGCTCTCCCGGAAATAGTCACTGTCCAACTTCGGTTGTGGCTGGTGTACTAGTTTCAAAGAGGACTCCTCCGAGATCACCGACGACCCCTCATGTTGCTATAGCCAGTGCTTCTATTATTTCCTCCATAGTTATGCCAGCGAAACCGTGTGGAAACTTTGTCTTCAGGGCTGCTCGTTTGCCGGAAGTGGTTGAGGCTGAGAACGAATTCGTGGCTGAGTTAGTCGACAGCTTTTATAAGAGCTTGAAGCGATCCATTGCTTTGGTCTTGAAGGGCTCGACTACCTCATTCTCTGCTTTAAAGGTGGTCCTCTCCCGAGGCATTAACAGTATCCGAGACTTTGGAGGGATGACTAGGCCATTACATTGGAGCTTCTGGTGGACAGACCCGAGAGAGATGTGGACGAATGGCGCCGTCTTAGCCATTCAGATCTGGAGTCTTCAGTTAACGAACAGCTTGCTCATCTTGTTGCTCAGATGCATGAAGCTCATCTCGTCGCTCAAGAAGCTGCTAAGGCAATTTCTTCTTATTTGAAATCCTTGGAGACAAGTAAAGTAGAGCTCGGGGACGCCATAGACACTTCTAGCAGTGCCTTTCTTGACGCTGAGGATAAAATTGAAAAGGCCAAGGAAATGATCAGGAAGGCTAATCTTCTTTTGTCCAAGGCTGAACCAGTGCGTCTTGAAGAGACTGCCTGGCTTGAGCAGCTAAGGCCAGAATGACGAAGTCTTACGGCAGGAGCTAGCACAGAAGGCAACCTTGTTTGAAATTGAAGCTCACTTGGCCCAGACAGCGAGCTTTAATGAGGCCGAGTTGAGGTCGCAGGCGCTTATCAGGGCTGCTGAAGAGAGAAAGACTAGGCTGGCCATTCTTGAAGAACAAATCAAGTCCTATGAAGCGCCGTTGTAGCTTGTTAATCTGTTCATTCATGTATCCCTCTTTTGGAATCAATAAAAAGTGATTTTATTTGACTCCCCTGTCGTATTTCTAACATCTTCTGAATTCTTGCTTTCAAACTGTATTGCAGCCCTTAAGAGGAAACAGAATAATGATATAACAAATCTGGTCAGTGGTGATAAGCCGAGAGAGTTAGTCATACATTTGAGAAAATAGTCCTTACTTGACTAAAAGATGAGACTTGGCTATCTGTCGGTTCAGAGGTCGCAATGACGTAACCGATTGAGAAGTCACCACACTCAAAATTTTGTCATTCAGAGGTGACGAACAGGACATGATGACAAAGAGATAGTCCTTGCCGGACTGAAAGATGAGACTTGGCTATCTGCCGGTTTAGAGATCGCAATGACATAACCGATTGAGAAGCCACTAAGTTCAAAATTTATCATATAATAACAAAGAAGTAGTCCTTGCCGGACTGAAAGATGAGACTTGGCTATCTGCGGTTTAGGGGTCGCAATGACATAACCGATTGAGAAGCCACCAAGCTCAAAATTTTGTCATATGATGACAAAGAAATAGACCTTGCCGGACTGAAAGATGAGACTTGACTATCTGCCGGTTCAGAGGTCGCAATGACATAACCGATTGAGAAGCCACCAAGCTCAAAATTTTATCATATGATGACAAAGAAATAGTCCTTGCCGGACTGAAAGATGAGACTTGGCTATCTATCGGTTCAGAGGTCGCAATGATGTAACCATTGAGAAGCCACCAAGTTCAAAATTTTTGTCGTATGATGACAAAGAGATAGTCCTTATCGGACTGAAAGATGAGACTTGGCTATCTGCCGGTTCAGAGGTCGCAATGATGTAACCAATTGAGAAGCCCACAAGCTCAAAATTTTATCATATGATGACAAAGAAATAGTCCTTACCGGACTGAAAGATAAAACTTGGCTATCTGCCGGTTCAGAGGTCACAATGACATAACCGATTGAGAAGCCACCAAGCTCAAAATTTTGTCATATGATGACAAAGAAATAGTCCTTGCCGGATGAAAGATGAGACTTGGCTATCTGCCAGTTCAGAGGTCGCAATGACATAACCGATTGATAAGCCACCAAGCTCAAAATTTTGTCATTTGATGACAAAAAAATAGTCCTTGTCGGACTGAAAGATGAGACTTGGCTATCTGCCAGATCAGAGGTCGCAATGATGTAACGATTGAGAAGCCAACAAGCTCAAAATTTTGTCGTATGATGACAAAGAGATAGTCCTTACCGGACTGAAAGACGAGACCTGGCTATCTGCCGGTTCAGAGGTCGCAATGACGTAACCGATTGAGAAGCCACCAAGCTCAAATTTTTATGGTATGACAAAGAGATAGTCCTTACCGGACAGAAAGATGAGACTTGGCTATCTGCCGGTTCAGAGGTCGCAATGGCGTAACCGATTGAGAAGCCACCAAGCTCAAAATTTTATCATATGATGACAAAGAGATAGTCCTTACCGGACTGAAAGATTAGACTGGCTATCTGCCGGTTTAGAGGTCGCAATGACGTAACCGATTGAGAAGCCACCAAGCTCAAAATTTTATCGTATGATGACAAAGAGATAGTCCTTACCAGACTAAAAGATGAGACTTGGCTATCTGCCGGTTCAGAGGTCGCAATGACGTAACCGATTGAGAAGCCACCAAGCTCAAAATTTTGTCATATGATGACAAAGAAATAGTCCTTGCTAGACTGAAAGATGAGACTTGGCTATCTGCCGGTTCAAAGGTCGCAATGACAAAACCGATTGAGAAGCCACCAAGCTCAAAATTTTGTCATATGATGACAAAGAAATAGTCCTTATCGGACTGAAAGATGAGACTTGGCTATCTGCCGGTTCAGAGGTCCCAATGACATAACCGATTGATAAGCTGCCAAGCTCAAAATTTTATCATATAATGACAAAGAAATTGTTCTTGCCGGACTGAAAGATGAGACTTGGCTATCTGCCAGTTCAGAGGTCGCAATGACATACCGATTGAGAAGCCACCAAGCTCAAAATTTTGTAATATGATGACAAAGAGATAGTCCTTACCGGACTGAAAAATGAGACTTGGCTATCTGCCGGTTCAGAGGTCGCAATGACGTAACCGATTGAGAAGCCACCAAGCTCAAAATTTTGTCGTATGATGACAAAGAGATAGTCCTTACCGGACAGAAAAATGAGACCTGGCTATCTGCCTGTTCAGAGGTCGCAATGACGTAGCTGATTGAGAAGCCACTAAGCTCAAAATTTTATCATATGATGACAAAGAGATAGTCCTTACCGGACTGAAAGATGAGACTTGGCTATCTGCCGGTTCAGAGGTCGCAATGACGTAACCGATTGAGAAGCCACCAAGCTCAAAATTTTGTCGTATGATGACAAAGAGATAGTCCTTACCGGACTGAAAGATTAGACTTGGCTATCTGCCAGTTCAGAGGTCGCAATGACGTAACCAATTGAGAAGCCACCAAGCTCAAAATTTTGTCATATGATGACAAAGAAATAGTCCTTACCGGACTGAAAGATGAGACTTTGCTATCTGCCGATTCAGAGGTCGCAATGACGCAACCGATTTAGAAGCCACTAAGCTCAAAATTTTGTCATATGATGATAAAGAAATAGTCCTTGTCGGACTGAAAGATGAGACTTGGCTATCTGCCTATTCAGAGGTCGCAATGACATAACCGATTGAGAAGGCACCAAGCTCAAAATTTTATCATATGATGACAAAGAAATAGTCCTTGCCAGACTGAAAGATGAGACATGGCTATCTGCCGGTTCAGAGGTCGCAATGACATAACCGATGAGAAGCCACCAAGCTCAAAATTTTGATGGGACTTGAAAGAAATTATCAGAGGTATATTGTTAACGTGACAACCAGAGAAGTCCACTAAAGACTGAGTGGGACTCAGAAACTTACTGGGGAGCTAGGAAATGAATTCCATAAAAGATCATATGTCAGAGGTGTAATGTTAATGTGAGAAAAAGAACTTCGTAGGAATTCGGAAAACAATTTGTCAGAGGTGTAATGTTAACTTGACAAAAAGATATGCATGTCAGAGGTATAGTGTTAAACATAGCATGGAAAGGTCTCATTTTCATTGCGAAAAACGAGGAGATCACTATCATAGGTTTAATGTTAACTTAACAGCGAAATGGATGCCAGAGGTGTAGTGTTAAACATAGCATGGAAAGATCTCGTTTTCATTGTAAAAATTGAGGAGATCACTGTCATAGGTTTAATGTTAACGTAACAGCGAAATGGATGCCACAGGTATAGTGTTAAACATAGCATGGAAAGGTCTCGTTTTCATTGCGAAAACGAGGAGATCACTGCCATATGTTTAATGTTAACTTAACAGTGAAATGGATGCCAGAGGTGTAGTGTTAAATATGACATGGAAAGGTCACGTTTTCACTGAGAAAATTGAGGAGTTCACTGTCATAGGTTTAATGTTAACTTAACAGCGAAATGGATTTGCGGTATGAGCGATATTGTCGGAAGTGTAGTATTAACTTGACCGAGGGATTCATTTACTGTTAGAGGTGTTTGAACATAACAGTAATTCGAGTGGATCTGTTGTTCTTGATATGTGGTCTTACCATTCTATGGATGAGAATTGGTAAGTGATTTTGGAGAGGGAATCAAATGGGAACAAGTCCCTTAGGATTTTTAGCAAATCCCCAGCTGTCAACGGGTTTGATATGCCTTTACCAACTACCGTTTGAGTCAGGCTAGCCATGCTATTCCCCTCAGCATGATGAGTTGTCGGGGACTTATGTTGGGCTTAAAGGCTAACATTTTCCTCTATCCTTAACCGTTAAAGGTGTTGGATTATTCGGTTACTATATTCGTAACCTTTATTCTTCTTTGAGACAACTAGTGTACGATCGGCTCTATACTAGTTTACAGTCATATGATCTCGTTTGGAGGAAGAGAGGGGCGCTCCTTCTGCATTTCTTGGATTCGAAGGTCTTGATCAGAGGTGTAATGTTAACTTGATCATGAGAATGATTCTTATCAAGGATAATACTTCTTTAAGAACCTGCCGTTGATCTGCATCATGAGTAAATCACCATCTAAAGTCATAAGGCGATATGCTCCGTTTGAATAGACTGTTTCTATTACAAACGGTCCCTCTAATTGGTCGCTAATGTTGCATATTTAGTATCATATTTCCATACTTATTATAGAATAAAATCTGCATTGTCCTAATAAATGTTTAATTTATTTGCAGGCCCATTCCTTAAGGAGATGAAGAGAAATAAGCCCAAAAGCCCACCAGAATTCTGAATTAAATCAGAATTAAGTCGAGCTCAGTAAATCAGGGAAAAATCAAGAGGTTGAAAACCGGTTGAGAAGAATCCTCACAGAATCGATCGGTTGAAGCAAAAATCAAAGGCCATTTCGTCAAAATCCTGAAATCAAACGAGAAAATCAACTGAAGATAAAAGCAGAAGGGAAATCCAGCGAGACCCACCAACAGGGTGTGGCCACCTGGCCACACCCTGGCCGTGGAAACGCGGCCAAAGCCGCCTTTTCGCGGCTTGGTTGTGGAGTTAGGGGAACGTTTGCTCCCCCGATCTCCCCAGATCCTGTAGGTTGGGTTTTTGCCTATAAAAAGCCAGTATTTTCACTGAAAATGGGACGACCATGCAGAGATAGGATTTAGCCTAGTTTTCATTCTTTTGTAGTTTAGGTTTTTCTTTTCTTTTTATGTAATTTGTATGTAAGCTTAGGTTAGATGAAGATTCATTTAAGTAAGAGAGAGAGGCTTATATTGAGAGTGACACTGATGTACCCTCCTCCTTTCTTCCATTGTTTCTGCAAGCAATAAAGGTAAACATTTGTTTATGTTCGTATTTTCTTTTATTTTCTTCTTCCTCTTTCTACTTTACCTCTTTTGTTTTTGATGAGCTTGCAAGTGAATCCAGAAGTATAAGTATACAAAAGCCTTTGTGAGTGCCAACGATACTTCATGAAGACGTTCTCCTCCTCAAGATCCGTATCACTTCATTCTTGCAAGGCTTGATGATATAATGCGAACAGGGACTGAGCTCGATCTTATGACCTATGCGTTGAACGCCTCCAAAGCAAGGTAGAACATGCAAGGGTTCCAGGTAAATCATCAACCAAACTAGGTGAGTACTTCTTTCATCTTCTTCTTTTATTTCTGTAAATTAAATCACCAACACCATATCTTCCAAATCACTTCTTTCCCAACTCATTTGTACATAGTCGCTTTCTTTCCATTTTTTTGTAAATGGTCATTCTCCATTCTTTTCCACTTTCTCATTCTACCATTTTCTCTCTAACCTTAACATAATTCTTTTTCCTTTTTTATTTCTTAAAAACAAAGAAGAACATTCGTTTTGTTTTCATAAAGATTTCAATAAAGAACCTTGAATGCTTCCATCGCAAACCCTCCTTGTGAATCACGACCCGCATAGCCACTTGCTATAGCGGTAAGAACTGAGCACTTGCACATTTTTATTAAAAAAAGTTCTGAAATTTCGTATTTTGTGTGCAGGTTTAGCGTCAATCAAATTTTGGCGCCGTTGCAGGGGATGGTAACGATTTTTATTGAAATCTGATTTTATTGAAAATTTTTTAGAACTAAAACGAATTTTCTTCTCTGTTGCAGGTTATAGGGCAAGCAAAGCAGGAAAATAAGATTGCAGTAACATATAAGTGGTCTTGGGCCTCTGCTCTAGAAAGCAGAGACCAAGTGCCCTCTGATTTGCCACGTTTTCGCGACCAAGCCGCGTATCCGCGGCAAAAAGAAGTTGACTACTAAACAGGTTTTGTGCAGGGTTGCTTTCTTTGCAAAAACTTAGCTGCTGCAATTCTTAATTCTTATATGCCATCACATAAGCCTGCTAATAAACCAACAGTAAAATACTTGTTGAAAAAGATAAAAAAAATTTATTAGACGTTTGCATTTTTATGCACGTGTCTTTTCAATTCATTTATTTTACTGTTGAAGAGTGCTGGAGCAAGGTACGTTCGCATTGCATCTAGAATAGGACTCATCTCTTGGTTGATTTACATCGCTTTGAGTGAATCTTATTTACATATCTTGTACACTTGCACAAATTGATTTTAAGGGCACCACCCATTAACAAGATAAGGTGGGGATTTAATCACCCTTCCTTAGCCCAAAAATCAGACTCCAAGCACTCACTAACCCAAGCCTAACTAAAAATGAGTAGACGTTGGCCCTAGGGACATCTCGGACTCAATTAGGAGATTATCCTAAGGGGGAAAAGTGTTGAAATTTGACTCCTGCCAAATCAGTGTTTAGGAAAGGGATTAAGGGCCGAAAGCCCGAAGGTTGGTGGTTATTTAATTAAGGAACGTCTTTGACGGAAAACCTCCCACCAACCTTGCCCTGACCTGACTGATTAGCTTGTGGTCAAAGTCTGCATTAAACCTCCCGTGGACAGTCTAATCAGTTAGGAGTCGTCTAGGTCATAGGTCTACCTTAACTTAGTTAGAATTTTTTTCTTTTATTTGTTTGCTTATTTTTTTGTTTTTTCTTTCTTTTTGTTTGTATTCTATTGTGTGATATGGCTTATAATAACAATTTTTCCAACCTCAATAATAATCCATATTACACACCGACTTCATTTTCAGATATTACCAACCCGGCATATCATAACTTTAACCAACCTAGTGTACCGGATTGGTCTTATCCGAATCAATATAACCCATGCCCCCAATCTAATAACTATAATTTCCAGAATGATTTCAACTCTTCACAGAGTCAGTGGGAATTCACCTCCCCGAGTCCAATTTTCAACCAACTTGTCCTCCTCCACCTTGTCCACAATATTTCAAAGATTCATACTCTGTTCCACCAGTCCAAAATAGAAAACCATCAATTTTGGAACTGAGTATGCGTCAGTCCAAACAAAAATCACAAAATCTGATGGACTCACAATTTCATTACCAATTCCAAGACAATACTTCATCCTTTCATCAAGACTATGAACCCATCAATTATGAAAAGATGCTTGAAGCCATGACTCAGGCACAAAACGCTCGTAATCGTGACATAGATATGATGGTCCAATCTCTACGTTCCCACCGTTTGACCAGTTCTGATGTCACTAACCATCCTGTTAGAGCCGATGAATCAGGTTGTTTTGAAAATCATGGTTCCATTCCAGAACAATCATTTGAACTTGCCCAAACTCTAAATTTTGAAAAGAATATTGACAGTTTGGCAAGTTATTCTTTTCCTGAAATCGAACTTGAAAATGAATATGATCATGAATCTCAACTTAGTGATTCAATTTTACTTTCTGATTCAATAATGACTCCGGTGTCTTCACCTGATTTTAATTTTTTCCTGAGTCAACATTGAATCCTGTGCAAATTCATAATGAAATTGAATCACTCATTCTTGATGATCATATTGAACTTGACCATTTTAAACTTTTAAAAATCCTATTGACAAATTGGTAAGTTCTCATTTTTTTGATATTGAACTCAATGAGATATGTGACCTAGATTCTCAAATCTGTGAGTTCAACTTTCTGAATCAATATTGACGTCTGTTTTGTTACCAAACTTGAGTAATATTTTAGAGTCAGTTTTGATTCCCCACCTATCATTCTTGAACTTGAATCACCAATATTAAGTCACATTCCATTGTTGGAAAATAAATGTAGACTTGAGTTTCACTTTCTTGACTTGGACCCACTTCCTGAACCAATCTCGACTCTTGAGCCTTTACTTGACTTAAGTCATCTTTCTGAGTCGGTATTAGTTCCTATACTTCCCGAGTCCAAGTCAATCATTCTATCATTTCATACTCCATTTTGGGACAAGGTGGTTGACAAATTTGACTCCGAAATTAATTATGAAATTTGAAAATTAGATGGGGTCAAATATTTAATAAAAATCCTTCATGGATACATCATTCTAATGGGTTTATTAAAGAAATTTCTGGTGTTTCCTCTGAACCCAACGAAAAGTCGATTGGGCCGCATTTCGTGGACCACCACCACCGGAACCACCACCTTAAGGTAACATTTTCCTTCCCTTTCTTCTTTTTCATGCATCTATGCATTAATTCATACATTGAGGACAATGCATGAGATAGGTGTGGGGGAGGGTCTAACATAACTTAGTTTTTTTTTCTTTTTAAAACAAAATAATATATATATATATATATATATATTTAACATTTTCTTTACTTTTAAAAACTTTTTGAAAATAGAAACAATATTTTGACATATGTTTTGTAAGAAATTAAGTTAATTTTAAGGAATAGGAAAATCAAATTAGAATTTCTTATACTTGGTCAAAATAAGATTATTTGTTTGATTTTTAGGGTTAGGAAGATAATTTGTCAAAGTAATTTAGTCTTGATCTTTACCTTGATGAAATATGCACACTTCATACACTTACACACTTAGGGTTCAAAAACAATGATTCTTATGCCTTATAAAAAAAAGAAAAAAAAAGATAAACAAATCTAATTATTAATTAGCTAGGTGCTTTGGCCTAAGCAAGCCTTAGTATTTATGCGAAAGATGATTAGATAAGTTTGAGAAAAAAATATATAAAAATCCACTGATTAAGCTAGGTAATTGTGCCTAATAAAGCATAAGAATTCACACCTAAAAGAGGTTCATATAATAAAATCCTTAGTTTTGTGGCCTTGTTTGCTCGAGTCCTTAAGTCCTTGGGGTGTTTTCTCACCCGGTGCCCTAAGACCGTTTGGTTTGGGAGTCATCGATTAAAGGCTCGTTACATGGGCAGATTAGAAAAGCTAATAGAACTAAGGAATAATACCACCAAAATATATATATATATAAATAAATAAGGCATAAGAGTTAGAGTTAATGAACCCTTAGTCAAAAGTTTCACAGTCACAAGGTGCATATGACTTAGGATAAAGTAATAGACTAGATGAGAAGTACAATTTGACTCCTTACTTTGATTGATAACAAATTTTTGAATAGAGACTCAGTTTAGGAATAAAAAATTCAGTTTTCCTATAACTTATAGATTGCTTAAATCTTACAATTATATTTCAATTATTTTTCTCTTTCAAAATGCATTTCGAAAATACTAACTTTTTGTTTCTCTTCTTTATGAATTTTGTGGGTGCAATCAGCTGAAAACCCTCACGAGACAAAACTCGTCCTCTAGGGGAAATCTAGAGACTTAAGGGCTTGTTGCACATGCTCAGTGCAATCGCGCGACCTGCGAAAGTGGTCTAATAATCCTTTGTATAGTTTAGTTGTTTTGCTCGAGGACGAGCAAAAGATAGGTATGGGGGTGTGATTGGTCGCTAATGTTACATATTTAGTATCATATTTCCATACTTATTATAGAATAAAATCTGCATTGTCCTAATTAAATGTTTAATTTATTTGCAGGCCATTCCTTAAGGAGATGAAGAGAAATGAGCCCAAAAGCCCACAAGAATTCTGAATTAAATCAGAATTAATTCGAGCTCAGTAAATCAGGGAAAAATCAAGAGGTTGAAAATCGGTTGAGAAGAATCCTCTCAGAATCGATCGGTTGAAGCAAAAATCAAAGGCCATTTCGTCAAAATCCTTGACTCAAACGAGAAAATCAACTAAAGATAAAAGCAGAAGGGAAATCCAGCGAGACCCACCAACAGGGTGTGGCCACTTGGCCACACCCTGGCCGCAGAAACGCGGCCAAAGCCGTGTTTTTTGCGGCTTGCTTGTGGAGTTAGGGGGAGCGTTTGCTCCCCCGATCTCCCCGGGATCCTGTAGGTTGGGTTTTTACCTATAAAAAGCCAGTATTTTCACTGAAAATGGGACGACCATGCAGACATAGGATTCAGCCTAGTTTTCATTCTTTGTAGTTTAGGTTTTTCTTTTCTTCTTATGTAATTTGTATGTAAGCTTAGGTTAGATGAAGATTCATGTAAGTAAGAGAGAGAGGCTTATGTTGAGAGTGACACTGATGTACCCTCCTCCTTTCTTCCATTGTTTCTGCAAGCAATAAAGGTAAACATTTGTTTATGTTCGTATTTTCTTTTGTTTTCTTCTTCCTCTTTCTACTTTATCTCTTTTGTTTTTGATGAGCTTGCAATTGAATCCAGAAGTATAAGTATACAAAAGCCTTTGTGAGTGGCAATGATACATCATGAAGACGTTCTCCTTCTCAAGATCCGTATCACTTCATTCTTGCAAGGCTTGATGATATAATGCGAACAGGGACTGAGCTCGACTTATGACCTATGCGTTGAACGCCTCCAAAGCAAGGTAGAACATGCAAGGGTTCCAGGTAAATCATCAACCAAACTAGGTGAGTACTTCTTTCATCTTCTTTCTTTTCTTTTATTTTTGTAAATTAAATCACCAACACCATATCTTCCAAATCACTTCTTTCCCACTCATATATACATAGTCGCTTTCTTTTCCATTTCTTTGTAAATAGTCATTCTCCATTCTTTTCCACTTTCTCATTCTACCTTTTCTCTCTAACCTTAACATAATTCTTTTTCCTTTTTTATTTCTTAAAAACAAAGAAGAACATTCGTTTTGTTTTCATAAAGATTTCAATAAAGAACCTTGAACGCTTCCATCGCAAACCCTCCTTGTGGATCACGACCCGCATAGCCACTTGCTATAGCGGTAAGAATTGAGCACTTGCACATTTTTATTAAAAAAAAGTTCTGAAATTTCGTATTTTGTGTGCAGGTTTATCCTCAATCAAATTTTGGCGCCGTTGCCAGGGATGGTAACGGTTTTTATTGTAACCTAATTTTTATTGAAAATTTTTTAGAACTAAAATGAATTTTCTTCTCTGTTGCTGGTTATAGGGCAAGCAAAGCAGGAAAATAAGATTGCAGTAACATATAAGTGGTCTTGGGCCTCTGCTCTAGAAAGCAGAGACCAAGTGCCCTCTGATTTGCCGCGTTTTCGCGGCCAAAGCGGCGTATCCGCGGCAAAAAGGAGTTGACTACTAAACAGGTTTTGTGCAGGGTTGCTTTCTTTGCAAAAACTTAGTTGCTGCAATTCTTAATTCTTATATGCCATCACATAAGCCTGCTAATAAACCAACAGTAAAATACTTGTTGAAAAAGATAAAAAAATTTATTAGACGTTTGCATTTTTAGGCACGTGTCTTCTCAATTCATTTATTTTATTGTTGAAGAGTGCTGGAGCAAGGTACGTTCGCATTGCATCTAGAATAGGACTCATCTCTTCGTTGATTTACATCGCTTTGAGTGAATCTTATTTACATATCTTGTACACTTGCACAAATTGATTTTAAGGGCACCACCCATTAACAAGATAAGGTGGGGATTTAATCACTCTTCCTTAGCCCAAAAATCAGATTCCAAGCACTCACTAACCCAAGCCTAACTAAAAATGAGTAGACGTTGGCCCTAGGGACATCTCGGACTCAATTAGGAGATTATCCTAAGGGGAAAAAGTGTTGGAATTTGATTCCTGCCAAATCAGTGTCTAGGAAAGGGATTAAGGACCGAAAGCCCGAAGGTTGGTGGTTATTTAATTAAGGAACGTCTTTGACGGAAAACCTCCCACCAACCTTACCCTGACCTGGCTGATTAGGTTGTGGTCAAAGTCTGTATTAAACCTCCCGTGGACAGTCTAATTAGTTAGGAGTCGTCTAGGTCATAGGTCTACCTTAACTTAGTTAGAATTTTTTTCTTTTATTTGTTTGCTTATTTGTTTGTTTTTTCTTTCTTTTTGTTGTATTCTATTGTGTGATATGGCTTATAATAACAATTTTTCCAACTTCAATAATAATCCATATTAAACACCGACTTCATTTTCAGATATTACCAACCCGGCATATCATAATTTTAACCAACCTAGTGTGCCGAATTGGTCTTATCCGAATCAATATAACCCATGCCCCCAATCTAATAACTATAATTTCCAGAATGATTTCAACTCTTCACAGAGTCAGTGGGGATTCACCTCCCCCGAGTCCAATTTTCAACCAACTTGTCCTCCTCCTCCACCTTGTCCACAATATTTCAAAGATTCATACTCTGTTCCACCAGTCCAAAATAGAAAACCATCAATTTTGGAATTGAGTATGCGTCAGTCCAAACAAAAATCACAAAATCTGATGGACTCACAATTTCATTACCAATTCCAAGACAATACTTCATCCTTTCATCAAGACTATGAACCCATCAATTATGAAAAGATGCTTGAAGCCATGACTCAGGCTCAAAACGCTCGTAATCGTGACATAGATATGATGGTCCAATCTCTACGTTCCCACCGTTTGACCAGTTCTGATGTCACTAACCATCCTGTTAGAGCCAATGAGTCAGGTTGTTTTGGAAATCAAGGTTCCATTTCAGAACAATCATTTGAACTTGCCCAAACTCAAAATTTTGAAAAGAATATTGATAGTTTGGCAAGTTATCCTTTTCCTGAAATCGAACTTGAAAATGAATATGATCATGAATCTCAACTTAGTGATTCAATTTACTTTCTGATTCAATAATGACTCCGGTGTCTTCACCTGATTTTAATTTTTTTCCTGAGTCAACATTGAATCCTGTGCCAATTCATGATGAAATTGAATCACTCATTCTTGATGATCATATTGAACTTGACCAATTTTACACTTTTAAAAATCCTATTGACAAATTCGTAAGTTCTCATTTTTTTGATATTGAACTCAATGAGATATGTGACCTAGATTCTCAAATCTGTGATCCAGTTCAACTTTCTGAATCAATATTGACTCCTGTTTTGTTACCAAACTTGAGTAATATTTTAGAGTCAGTTTTGATTCCCCACCTATCATTCTTGAACTTGAATCACCATATTAAGTCACATTCCATTGTTGGAAAATAAATGTGGACTTGAGTTTCACTTTCTTGACTTGGACCCACTTCCTGAACCAATCTCGACTCCTGAGCCTTTACTTGACTTAAGTCATCTTCCTGAGTCGGTATTAGTTCCTATACTTCCTGAGTCCAAGTCAATCATTCTATCATTTTATACTCCATTTTGGGACAAGGTGGTTGACAAATTTGACTCCGAAATTAATTATGGAATTTGGAAATTAGATGGGGTCAAATATTTAATAAAAATCCTTCATGGATACATCATTCTAATGGGTTATATTAAAGAAATTTCTGGTGGTTTCCTCCGAACCCAACGAAAAGTCGATTGGGCCGCATTTCGTGGATCAATCAGACCACCACCGGAACCACCACCTTAAGGTAACATTTTCCTTCCTTTCTTCTTTTTCATGCATCTATGCATTAATTCATACATTGAGGACAATGCATGAGATAGGTGTGGGGAGGGTCTAACATAACTTAGTTTTTTTTTTTTTAAAACAAAAAAAATATATATATATATATATATATATATATATTTTAACAGTTTCTTTACTTTTAAAACTTTTTGAAAATAGAAACAATATTTTGACATATGTTTTGTAAGAAATTAAGTTAATTTTAAGGAATAGGAAAATCAAATTAGAATTTCTTATACTTGGTCAAAATAAGATTATTTGTTTGATTTTTAGGGTTAGGAAGATAATTTGTCAAAGTAATTTAGTCTTGATCTTTACCTTGATGAAATATGCACACTTCATACACTTACACACTTAGGGTTCAAAAACAATGATTCTTATGCCTTATAAAAAAAGAAAAAAAAAGATAAACAAATCTAATTATTGATTAGCTAGGTGCTTTGGCCTAAGCAAACCTTAGTATTTATGCGAAAGATGATTAGATAAGTTTGAGAAAAAAAATATATATAAAAATCCTCTGATTAAGCTGGGTATTTGTGACTAATAAAGCATAAGAATTCACGCCTAAAAGGAGTTCATATAATAAAATCCTTAGTTTTGTGGCCTTGTTTGCTCGAGTCCTTAAGTCCTTGGGGTGTTTTCTCACCTGGTGCCCTAAGACCGTTTGGTTTGGGAGTCATCGATTAAAGGCTCGTTACATGGACAGATTAGAAAGCCTAATAGAACTAAGGATTAATACCACCAATATATATATATATATATATATATATATATATATATACATATTATATATATATATACATATATATATATATACATATATATATATATATATATATACATATATATATATATATAAGGCATAAGAGTTAGAGTTAATGAACCCTTAGTCAAAAGTTTCACAGTCACAAGGTGCATATGACTTAGGGTAAAATAATAGACTAGATAAGAAGTATAATTTGACTCCTTACTTTTATTGATAACAAATTTTTGAATAGAGACTCAGTTTATGAATAAAAATTCAATTTTCCTATAACTTATAGATTGCTTAAATCTTACAATCATATTTCAATTATTTTTCTCTTTCAAAATGCATTTCAAAAATACTAACTTTTTGTTTCTCTTTCTTTATGGATTTTGTGGGTGCAATCCGCTGAAACCCTCACGAGACAAAACTCGTCCTCTAGGGGAAACCTAGAGGTTAACGGCTTGTTGCACATGCTTAGTGCAATCGCGCGACCTGCGAAAGTGGTCTAATAATCCTTAGTATAGTTTAGTTGTTTTGCTCGAGGACGAGCAAAAGATAGGTATGGGAGTGTGATTGGTCGCTAATGTTGCATATTTAGTATCATATTTCCATACTTATTATAGAATAAAATCTGCATTGTCCTAATTAAATGTTTAATTTATTTGCAGGCCCATTCCTTTAGGAGATGAAGAGAAATGAGCCCAAAAGCCCACCAGAATTTTGAATTAAATCAGAATTAATTCGAGCTCAGTAAATTAGGGAAAAATCAAGAGGTTGAAAACCAGTTAAGAAGAATCCTCTCAGAATCGATCGGTTGAAGCAAAAATCAAAGGCCATTTCGTCAAAATCCTGGACTCAAACGAGAAAATCAACTAAAGATAAAAGCAGAAGGGAAATCCAGCGAGACCCACCAACAGGGTGTGGCCACCTGGCCACACCCTGGCCGCGGAAACGCAGCCAAAGCCGCGTTTCCGCGGCTTGGTTGTGGAGTTAGGGGGAGCGTTTGCTCCCCCGATCTCCCCGGGATCATGTAGGTTGGGTTTTTACCTATAAAAAGCCAGTATTTTCACTGAAAATGGGACAACCATGCAGAGATAGGATTTAGCCTAGTTTTCATTCTTTGTAGTTTAGGTTTTTGTTTTCTTTTTATGTAATTTGTATGTAAGCTTAGGTTAGATGAAGATTCATGTAAGTAAGAGAGAGAGGCTTATGTTGAGAGTGACACTGATGTACCCTCCTCCTTTCTTCCATTGTTTCTGCAAGCAATAAAGGTAAACATTTCTTTATGTTCGTATTTTCTTTTGTTTTCTTCTTCCTCTTTCTACTTTACCTCTTTTGTTTTTGATGAGCTTGCAAGTGAATCCAGAAGTATAAGTATACAAAAGCCTTTGTGAGTGCCAACGATACTTCATGAAGACGTTCTCCTCCTCAAGATCCGTATCACTTCATTCTTGCAAGGCTTGATGATATAATGCGAACAGGGACTGAGCTCGATCTTATGACCTATGCGTTGAACGCCTCCAAAGCAAGGTAGAACATGCAAGGGTTCTAGGTAAATCATCAACCAAACTAGGTGAGTACTTCTTTCATCTTTTTTCTTTTCTTTTATTTCTGTAAATTAAATCACCAACACCATATCTTCCAAATCACTTCTTTCCCAACTCATTTGTACATAGTCGCTTTCTTTCCCATTTCTTTGTAAATAGTCATTCTCCATTCTTTTTTCACTTTCTCATTCTACCATTTTCTCTCTAACCTTAACATAATTCTTTTCCTTTTTTATTTCTTAAAAACAAAGAAGAACATTCGTTTTGTTTTCATAAAGATTTCAATAAAGAACCTTGAACGCTTCCATCACAAACCCTCCTTGTGGATCACGACCCGCATAGCCACTTGCTATAGCGGTAAGAATTGAGCACTTGCACATTTTTATTAAAAAAAAGTTCTGAAATTTCGTATTTTGTGTGCGGGTTTAGCCTCAATCACCCTCCCATTTGGGCTAAAATTTTTCTTTGGTTTTATGCATCATGATCATTGGTCGTCTAACGGCTAAAACCAAATCTCCTTTCTGGAAGACTCTTTGTTTTACCTTCTTATTGAAGGCTTTTGAGATTCGAGCTTGATGCAACTTAATGTGCTGCTGAGCTTGTAATCGCTTCTCATTTAGGGCTTCGAGCTCTTGAAGACGCAATCGATCATTGTCCTCTGATGTGATCTTAGTGATTAGAGCGACTCGTAATGACGGCATCTGAATTTCTAACGGTATGACTGCTTCACACCCGCATACCAAGGAAAAAGGCGTATTGCCTGTTGGGGTCCGAACCGTGGTTCGGTAGGCCCAAAGATATTCCCTAAACTTCTCATTCCAATCTCGCTTATTCGAGGAGACGAACTTTTTGAGTAACTTAATGATTGTCTTGTTGAATGCTTCTGCCAAGCCATTAGTGGTGGGATTATAAGCAGTTAAAATCACATTCTGAATTCGGTATTTATCGTAGAACCGATAGAATACCTAGCTTATGTACTGGGGACCGTTATCATGGATGATCCACCTAGGGACACCAAATCGATGAATGACATGGTGTTTGATAAAATTAACCACATTAGAAGTTTTAACTTCAACCAGTGGTATAGCTTCTGCCCACTTTGAAAAGTAATCGGTTATTGCTAAGATAAACCGGTGACCTTTTGTTGAAGAGGGGCTGATTGGCCCTACGACATCGATTCCCCATGCTTCAATTGACCATGAAGCAACAGTCGGGTGGAGCAACTCCGAAGGCTGATGCATGAAGTCTTCATGGATTTGGCATGTTTTACACCTTCGTGCATACTGGATGGCGTCGGCTATCATGGTTGGCCAATAATATCCAAGCCTGTGCAATCGATCTTTAAGTTTTGGACCTGGCTGGTGAGCTCCGCATATGCCGTCGTGTGCTTCTTTGAGCACTTCCTGTGCCTCTGAATTAGAAAGGCAACGGAGGAGGATACTGTCATATGAATGACGGTAGAGCATCCTTAGAGTTGGATCATAGTAAAAACGGAGAGACCTTCGTCTGATAGATGCCACTTCTTTAGGATTGTCTGGCAGCTAACCATGTAGAGCATAGTTGATGAAAGAAAATCACCAATCTCTCAGCTCAAGATCCATCGAGATATTATAGACCTCTCTGGTTCTTAACATATGTTTAGAGCAGACAAGGTGTCGAGTCGCCACTGTAAGGTGATACTCGGTGTCGACTGGCAAGGCTAGCGTTATTGCTAATGCAGCAAGAGCATCGGTCTTAGCATTCTGGGATCGAGATACGTGCCCGATGTAAAAGCCATCAAATAGATTAGCCATTTCGATGATTGCGTGATAATAGGGCACCAAGTCTTCATGACGGACCTCGTATTCGCCTTTAATCTGATTGACGATCAGTTTTGAATCGCCATCAGCTTCAAGGTAGCATACCCCCATTTCGTGGGTGAGCTGAAGACCAATAAGTAGAGCATTGTATTCTGCCACATGTTGGAGTATGATTCCGTCAGAGAAAATGCTCTTGGAAGGACATGATTTTGTGGAGAGATAAACACAACCCCTATGTCGGCAATGATCCTGCCTTTAGGACCTATTCGTGATGCTCCATCAAAGAACATCTGCCATA
The DNA here is from genome assembly GCA_038442645.1 of Agave tequilana. NCBI lineage: Eukaryota > Viridiplantae > Streptophyta > Magnoliopsida > Asparagales > Asparagaceae > Agave > Agave tequilana. Next base: position 125,350 of record JAVJIF010009616.1, read on the forward strand.
CTTCATCCTCTGAAGTTACATTAGATTCGAAGACTTCATCTGGACTATCTTCATGAAGTTTTGAGCCTTCAGGAACTGGATGAGCAGCTAAGAACTCTGCAAGTTAGACCCGGCCGGGCCTAAACGATCCAGCGCAGAGGCTCTGTTGGATTGCACATAGAATGATGCCCTGTTCTTTTCATCACCGCAGAGGTAATTAGCACTATAACTTCACGGCTAAGAACCTTCGGAATGTCCTTGGCTGCTAAAGCTGCATAAGCACCACTGTCAACACTTAGGGACGATCCCTAAGCTCCGCTGCGAAGGGCGAGCTTAGTGCTTGATGAACTGGGGAGCGAAGCACGCTATGGTGCTTTATCTGCTACGCTGCTGCGAAGGTGATTAGCCCTAGATAGTGCTTTGGCTCTAAATTTGCGGCTAAAAGCTTTAGAAATGCCCTGGGCGCTCAAGCTGCATAAGCACCGCTATCAGCACTTAGGGGCAATCCCTTAGCTTCGCTGCGAAGAGCGAGCTTAGTACTTGAAGAACTGGGGAACGAAGCACACTGTGGTGCTTTGGTTCCAACTTCGCGGCTGCGAACATCATGCGTACCCTGAGGTACTATATCAGTAGCTTCGCTCATAAGAATGAGGCTGGCGCAAGGAGTTACTGCTCCTGAATTAGGCGAAGGCATGGTCGTCGTCGTAACTTCGCGGCTGACAGTCTTGTCGAAGCAGGCAGGCATCTTGCCTTTTTCTTCACGAGAGAGACGAACTTGTGGCGTAGCTACGCCTGAAGCTTCATCAAGAGCCTTCTGTTTTGGCCTCCACATCTGCTTTGAAAAAGGAGACTTAGGTTCGCAGGGAACCTGACTAGCCATACGCGAGGCTGGGAGGTGTTGGAAGGATTCTGCTTCCAGTTTCTGCTCTGAAACTTTGGCCATCGAGACCTTTCTATGCTTTTGTGCATGGAGCATTAGACCACCCCCAGAGAGGAGTTCTTTGAATTTTCCTTGGTCGAAGTGAACGACTAGGTTTTCGAAGGTAACAGGCTGAAGATTCTGACCCTTGCATTGCGGGCCTGCTTCCTTGTTGCGCCAGAAGTCCGTGGTAGGCTCGCAGAGAGCCTCATCTGTCTCCACAGAGACTTGCTTCGAAGATTTAGCCAGAGGGGCTCTTGCTAAACCGGCTTCCTTGAATTCAGAAGTAGACCCGAAGGTCTGTTCGTCGCATTGCGACACTTGATTCTCAACAGTGGAGAATTCGATCCCCAGCGGAGTCGTCATCTTGTTTTCCATTAATTTTGCAAAGGCAAAAACTTACAAAAAAGGGTCAAGGAGCTAAATTACAAGTAACACAAAAGATTATAAGTAGATCTCCTCTGAGATTCTGGAGAAGTGTGCTGATAGGAGTCTGGTCAGCACGCGACTACTTTGTCCCTCTGATGATGAGATCGATGGGATTCCCTTCTCGCCTGGTTGGGGGAATCGAAGAACAGAAGGTTGGTAGAACCCTCTTGTTACTTCTTAAACTGCCTCCACTTGGGAATTCCTTCTCACCTAGTTCCGGAATTTCCTTGAGAGGAAGATCTTAGGGTATCAGCACCCTGATTAGAGAAGTAGTTCTCTGAATTCTTAGAAGCAAGAGAATAGATCTCTGTTTAGCCGTCTCTCTGTGCGTGCCTCTGCCTCTGCGTGTGTTTGCGCCCCCCTCTCTCCTTGTATGCCTCTGGTGGGCTATTTACAGGGAGACCAGGGGTATAATTATCCCTTGAAAATCTGGAAACAGATTGAGTCAATCTATTTAAGTCTGGAAAGTAGCCTTGCCGCGAGGCTAGAATCAGCTTCTGCGAAGATAGGAATAGCAAGTAGCGTCGATCTCCTGATCTGTTTTGATTCTTTCCAAATAACTGAAAGATCTCCCCTGATTCTCTTACTTGTTTTAGGAGAGTCAAGAGATTATGGTAATCGATTGCCAAATTTGATCTCAGATTTGATCTCGATTAGATTTGATCTTGAATAGATTTGATCTCATCTGGAGATTTGATTGGTCAAAGGTAACCATAAAAGACCCGCAGTGGAGCTGCCGCATCGAGCTCACAGCGGAGATGGAAGGAGCATCTGGCGAAGTCAGAAGAAAGCTCTTCAGCAGAGCTGGATAAACATGTGTGGCGAAGCTACCGAACATCCTTCTGCACGGTTGTGTGTGGCTTCGAGCGAAGCTAACTCTCTGCGGAGTTAACTGAGCACTTCAGGCGAAGCTGTAAGTTAGCTCACTGATAGAGCTTTGATCGGCTTCAAGGCGAAGTTGGATAAACTTAGTCTCTCAGGTGAGGCTATCCCCTCAGGCTCATGTGATGCTAACTGTTGAGCTAACCTAGCATCTTAGACCTGCTTAGATCTCTTCAAAGGCAATCTGGGCTCATTGTCTGCGTCACTGGATCAGTATAGTCCAAGTCGCTGATTTGTCCCTCGGAGATGGGTAAAAACTGGTCGTCAGCTTGTCTACCACTTGTCTTTTATAAATGTCAACAAGTTAGATATTGTTCAGGCCAGTTAGAAATCTTGTCTTTTTTAGAGTGTCAACAATGATATTCCAAAACTTATCATATAACCGAGATAAATTGAACATTAGGATCTTGCATGATCCTATTCGTGTTGGGGATTGTAAATATGTAAATAGAAAAGTGGTCATAAAAGGTGAGTTTCATGAACCACCACATTATCTAAATTGGGCAGCAACGCTTGGCCCAATCCGACCACCACCGAAACTACCACCTTAAGGTAACTTTTTCCTTTCTGTACTTTTTTTTTCTTGCATATATGCATTCATTCATTCATTGAGGACAATGCATGAGATAGGTGTGGGGGAGGATTCTAACATAACATAGGTTTTCTTTTAATTTATAAAAAAATTGAAAAAGGAAACAATATTTTGACTTATTTTTTAAGAAATTAAGTTTATTTTGAGAATCATAATTATGATTTCTTACACTTGATTGAAATAAGATTATTTGTTTAAGTTCTAGGATTAGGAAGAAAAATTGAAAAAAGTAATTTTGTCTTGAGTTTTACCTTGATGAAATTGCATACTTTATACACTTACACACTTAGGGTTCAAAAATAAAGATTCTTATGCCTTATAAAAATAAGAAAAAAATAAAAATAAAAAATATATATTATTAAGAAAATTCTTTGATTAAGCTGGGTATTTATGCTTAATAAAGCATAAATATTCACACCTAAAAGTGGTCCCTACTATAAATTAAAAAATCTTAATTTTGTGGCCTTATTTGCTCGAGTCCTTAAGTCCTTCGGGTGTTTTCTCACTCGGTGCCCTAAGACTCTCTGATTTAGAAGTCACCAACCTAAGGCTTATTACGTGAGCAGATTAGAAAGCCTAATAAAAGTAAGAGATATTACCATAGTAAATATGTAAAAATAATATAAAGAGCTAGAGTTGAAGAATCACGAGTCAAATATTCACGTTCACGAATGTGCATATGACTTAGGATAAAATAATAGACTAGATGAGAAATACAGTTTGACTTCTTATCTTGATTGATAATGATTTTTTGAATAGAGACTAAGTCTAGAGATGAATAATTTGATGTTCCTATGACTTATAGATTGCTTAATTCTTACAAAAATACTTTAAATATTTTCGCATCTTTTCAAAATGCGCTTTCAAAATACTAACACTTTATTTCTCTTTCTTTATGGATTTTGTGAGACGAAGATCATCCTTTAGGGGTAACGTAGAGGTTTAACATCTTGTTGCATATGCTAAGTGCAGCCGTGATTCTTATGAAAGCGGAAGTTAGTTAAATTTTATTTTTTTGTTTTATTTGAGGACGAGCAAGAAATAGGTGCAGGGTATGCTTGTACAAGTGCATTACATATTTAATGTCACATGTGTCTCATTTCTTTATTTATTTTTGTAATAAAACTCTACTATTTAATTTATTTTCATGTCTAGTGGAATGTAAGGTAATTAGTGAAGAAAAGAAAAAATAGACCGATTTATCCAATTAAATTCCAAATTCAAAGATCAAGCAAACCAATGGGGATCTACTAAAATGATAGGTTTAGAAATAATTCTATCTGAAAGTCGAGTATATCAGAAAAGATAATACCAGTTAAAAATCAATTAAAAGCAGATCTTTGAAGACCCAATTAGCTAATCTGAAGATTAAAGGATATATCATCAAATCCAGAGCAAAAACTGAAAATCCAATTGGATATAATGATTGCATCTCAATTTTACATTATTATCACCACCTTTGCATATTTATCCTTGATTATTCTTTATTTAACATTGCTATTTAACTCTCTTTTTGATTATCGTGTGTAGTTACTTAAATGAGAAGATAAAGGTACACGAATCTTCTATTTTATCCCTAATCCTATCTAAATTTGGGTTTCAATATAAATCAATTTGAAATCAAAAGGAAGAAAGGATATATCATCATCTTCATAATTCAAACTCAAAATCAGAAGATATATTTCTAAAAGATAGAAGGGATAAAGCTAATCCTAATTGGAGATAAGGAGGATAATTTAAATTAAATAGAGTTCAAAATCAATTCAAACTCGAATTCAGACTGGACACCTCTTTGTATTTTGATCATCACTTTCGCTATAGATATTCAAATTTGATGATTCAAGATGTTATAGAAAAAGGACTTAAAAAGCTACAATTAGTATGTTGACCACTAATTCCAATTCAGCCCTCAAATGAGTCATGTTCAGCAATCAACATGCCGACTTGCTGCAGATTAATTCAGAATTGAATTCCCATATTGAATTAGAATTGAATTATATCTCCTAATTTATATCTTATTGTGATTGGCTCTTAGGCCTATTTAAAGAGTTGAAATCTCTCATAATCAAATATCTTCACATCAGAGATCATAACTTAAGATTTTTCTTTAGTTTCTCTTCCAAATTTTTATTGTAATTTTTAGGGTCTAGCTCTAGTTCAAGTTTTGTAAAGAAGGAGAAAGCTCTTGTAATTTAAATTGACAGCATCAATAACAAGATTTTTCTTTCTAATTTTTCTTTATTTACTTGCTTTCTTTACTTACTTTTTCTTTTACCATGCTTTCTTTAGATTCTCTTATGAGTAGAAAATTTTCTTTATGACTTATTAATCTCTACCCACCACTACTTTTAGTTCTATATTAGAATAAGTCGATTGGATCTTATGCATGCTTAAACTCTAGAAATAGCTAATACTCTTGAAGAAACATGATGATAGTTAAATCTATTATTTGCTAATACTTCCTAATGACTTTTCTTATTTTATGCTTAGATAGCCTTGATAGTTTAATATTAGTTATTCTTCTTATTCTATGCTTGGCAAACTTTGATAGTTTAATGTTAGGTCTTAGTTAGTGATTATTTCAAATAGACTTTCTCCATCTTATGTATCTTACATGAATTAAATGCAACTTTAAGATATAGTTTTTATGATTAAAGTGAAGTTTAATTTAACATAGGTTAGTAAGTTAGTGGTGGTAGATTATTAGTAAGCCTTGCTACTTAATATTTCAAAATCCTAGTTTTTAGTCCAACTCTATCTTCATCTTTCTACTTCTAAACACTTGACATAGAGTTTTTTAGAAGAAAATTTAACCAATTTAGTGTTTTAAGCGATACTGAAAAGCTTCTATCGCATTCCTCCCAGTGAATTCGACCCACATAGCCCTTACTACTACGAATATATCATAAAACATAGAGACACGCCTTCATCTAGATAATATCATTCTAACTCTTAACTTCTTCTCCATTTTTCGCCAATCATATAAGGAAATATCGGGAAGCAACGATCCACGGCCTCTTGGATCTGGCTCTACGGTTAGATCCAGGCCGCAGATCTATGATAAAAGTTGCAAATCCATGGCATTTTTTTCAAATCTGGGGGAGCGTTTTCTTCCCCTATCTTTGTACGCTATCCCTTATCTCATTTCTCCTATAAATACTGGTATTTCTGAAGGCAGAAGGGCACCAATCAGCAGAGAGTTTAGGCTAGTTTTTATTTCTAGTTTTTAATGTAGGTTTTTTTTCTTTTTTACGCAATTTTTTTCTTTTTTTTATCACTTAGGTTAGAAAAGATATTCATGTGAGAAGGAGAGGAAAATTTGCATTGAGAGTAACAAAAAAGTAAACTTCTTCTTTTATTTCATCGTTTTTCTATTTAATCAAAAGCTTGTTTTTCTACTTCTTTTTTTACTTTGCTTGCCTCTGTGATGATTGGTAAATCCAAATGAATCCTATAGCCTCGAATATGTTGGCCCAAAGGCCTTCCACCCTAGTTTTGATGATGATTAACTCATGTAGTTATGTTTACTAATAATCTTGTGTTGTTTAAGTTTTCAGATCATTAACCAAGATATTAGTTGATGATTAGCTTCAACAAGGAGTTTAGAAGCTTTTCATGATGATTCCAGGGCCAAAGCTTCAAGATCATACATTGCCTAGCCCTTGGATGGAGTTTTGGAGAAAGTCAACTTGAAGATGAAGATCATCAAGAAGACTTAGGTATCCTAGTTTAGATAGTGTGTTTTAGATCCATTTGTAAAGCTTAGTATAGTTGATATGCTCAAGTGCACAACACACACAAGTTTCATGTTTGGATATTGGTTTTTCGGTTTTTAGTTTAACCGATATGAGTTTTCATGAATAGATTGATCAAAACAAGTTTACATGATTTATATGTATAATAGATGTATTCTAGTTATACATACATGCTTAAATGACTTATACAAACTTATTTTGACTTTCCTATTCATGTATTGAAAAATCAAGTTTGGAAAAATACAAGTGTTGTTTTTTGATAAAATTTACAAGACTCAAAAATGAATTGATTTTATTGATATATATCTTGAAATTTTTATCACTTGTTTGTGTTTTAATATAAAATGATAAAACAAGTTTTGTGAATTTTTAGAAGACTTAAAAGATTTTTAAAATATTTTTAAACTGGTTTTCTGACCCAGTTTTCTGTTCCAGGCTTCAATCAGTCGACTAAGTCAACTGACCTAGTCGACTTGGCTGAAGTCGGTCGACCGGGTCGGTCGACCGACGTGCACAAATCTGTGCATGTTTGGCAGCTCTAGGACGGTCGACCCGGGCGGTCGATCTAGTTTGAGAGCAGTGCTCTCTGTTTGTTTGGGTCGACCGGGCCGGTCGACCGTGGTTGCCCAACGGTCACATTTTAGATCGTTGGCGGTCAGCCGGGCCGGCCGACCGGCAGCCTGTCAGGCTGCCAGCTCAGCCTAACGACTAGTTTTCTGATGGGGCTATAAATACCCCATTTGTTTGAGGTTCTCTCTAAGATTTTGAGAGCTAAAAATTCCTGACTTTTTCAGTGTTTTAAACAAGTTTTGAAAAGAGTTTTTGTGCCAAAAAGAATTCATCTTATTTGTTTTTAGGTTTGTCGAAAAATCAAAGAAAAGAGTATTTTGGGAGAGTTATCTTGGTTTTCATTCTATATCTTTCGCAAGAATTTTCCCAAGTGTTTTTCTTTGTTGCTTGTTTTCCAAACACCTAGTTTCCACACTTGAGCTATCACCTATCCTAATCTATTTAGGATCTTGTTTTTGTGGAAAAGAAAAGAGAAAAGAAAAGAGAGATTGAGTTTGTGGTCTTTGGAACCACTTGTTGTAAACACCCTTATTCTTTGTGTATCCCTCTTCGGTAGAGGTGATCGGGTGATTGGTTTGCTCCCTCTAGTGAGAGGTGGAGTGTTGGTTTGTAAACCCTCTTCGGTAGAGGTGTTGTTGTTGTATTGGCTAAGGGCCTACCCCTTGGTTGTGAGGTGGTTGTTTGAGAGAGGAGTTCGGTACTCCCTTGTTGTAAAAATCCTTCTCGGTGAAGGTTCCCTCGATGGGAGTCCTCGGTGGACATTATAGTGGATTGGAAATCCTACACGGTGGTGTAGGCGGGGATGTAGAGCTGGGTGCTCGAACCTCGAAACATATCTTAGCCTTTGCGTTTGATCCACTTGTCTCTCTAACTCTCTCTCGTTTATTTGTGCAAAGCATCATTCATAACATCATATCATATTTGCTTGTGTTGAGCATAATTCATATTGTCATTCATATCATATTGCTTGTGTTGCCTTGCATATTTCATATTGCTATATCTTGTATATACTTGATTGTGTGTGTGCCTAACTTATACTTAACCAACAAGAGCTTCACATAGCACCTCAACCCATTCAAGGGGAATCAAGAGGAGTTAGTCCAGAGCCCTTCACGGGGAATTCGGCTACACTTGTTATGTTGTATTAAGTTTGTGCAAGATTTGTTTAAGCTTCCGCATTTAGCGCACTTAGTTTTGCTTTTAGTTCTAGATTAGCATTAACACTTATTCCACCCCCTCTAGGTGTTTTTTTTAATTGATATCAGAGCTAGTGCTCCTGATACTTAGGCTTAACATCCTAGGAGTAAGATCCATTTGATTGCTAATCTATTGTTTGCATTTGTTTGTTTGCACACTCATATAGTTTGCCATGGACTTCATGACCCTACCTAGCTTTGACCCTTCCAACATTGTTGTTTGGAAGTATAGGATGTCCATGTACCTAAAGACCCTAGGTTTGCATGTCTTCCTCGCCGCTACCAAGAAATGCTATCTTGGTAATGGTGATCATATAGGGGCCAATGCACAAGCCCTTGAGGCCATTAGAAGCACGCTTTCAAAAGAATATCTTATGCATGTTCCTAATCTTGATTCCGCTTTTGCAGTGTGGAACAAGTTGACAACAACCACCACCTCCGAGCTTCAAATGCCTATCCAACATGAAGAGGAATCTAGTGGAGAATCCGAGCTACAACAATGCTATACGGTCCAAGGGAATGACTCCCTTGAGGTACAATCGGAATCTCAACTAGATAGTAATGATTGTGCTAGTTCTTCAAATGATTTTGTTGATCCCCATGCTTTAAATGAAGAACTATCTATAGTTTGTGAAAAATTGATAGAAAATATAAGATTTTGAAAAAGAAAACTCTAGAAATTGAAAAAAAAATAAAATTTGCATTCTAGACTTGATATTGTTTTGCAAGAGAAGGTTGAGGTCTATAATGAAAGGGATTCATTGAGATCTCAATTAGACCTTGCACTAAAAGAAAATGAATTTTTAAAATCTAAAAATGATTGCCATATTGTTTTGAAGAAAAATGAAAACTTGTCTTCAAAAATTGATTTTGTTTTAAAGGAGAATGTTGCTTTGAAAAACAAAATAATTTCTATTTCAAATGATTTAAATGTTTGTTTAGAGAAAAATATTGTTTTGCAAAATAAAATTGATGCACATGTTTGCCATGCTAGAGTAGTATCACACACTTCACCTATTACATGTCACACTTCTTCTTCTAAGATTAATGATGATATTTGTTTGCTTAAGAAGAAGGTTGATTGTTTGAGCTCCACTATGAGCCAATGTGCCATGAACCACTCACGTTTGGAAACCTTGGTTTGAAAGAAATAAGTTCCATCCTTTATGCATGCACACCCTCCACGACATACACATGCTCCTCACGGACACCATCATCACATGTATGCTCATGTGTACACATGTACACATTGTGGACGTAAGGACCACCTTACTAAATTTTGTTATGATAGATTAAATGTTTCAAATTTAGTAAAGAAATTTGTTTGGGTTAGAGAAGGGACTAAACCCCATGGACCCAAGAAGATATGGGTACCAAAGACCACCCCTCCTTTGTTTAATGTAGGTGTGGGCTCTCACATGACGTGAGAGTAGCGGCACCTTGGAGTGGATGCGTTCCGAGCTTCATGGAAATCATATAGATGCATCACTTTCAAGGGAAGATTTGGTGGAGATGACCACCATGGTTTGGAGAACTAGAGCGGTGCCCTCCTTGGTTTGGTATCGAATCTCTAACTCCTATTTATTGTTTTCATGCTTTTAATATTCATTGTTTATAGCATGTTTCATAGTTTAGTGATTAATATGAAATTGCCATGTTAATTAGATTCTTGACATACATGTATGGTATTTGAGACACCCATGTTTAATATGGATTATTATTTTGTGTTCTCGTATTTGATTAGCTATCATGTACATCATAAATCTAATAACATGTGGATTTACATAATAATCATGTTTTTGCTTATCATGTTGATTTTTTATCATGTTTCATATTTCATGTGTTGATTATATGTTTAAGTGTTAGTTTTCATTAAGAATAGGACTTATATTTGTACATATAGTGGGCCACAAATAAATCTTTATATATGTTTGTACTTAATGCTTATTTGAACCCATTAGATGTGCTAGTATAATCTAGTTTTGATGATTCATACATTTTAGACTTGTATTCATTTTTTTTGGATTTGTCTTATGAGTTTTCACTTCATGTATATGTGTATTATTGCCAAACTTTAAGATATACATGTATACCCCTTGAGTCATTTGCCTTTCATGCAAATCTATATATATGGACTCAATCGTGTTTAGGGATATGTATGTATACTTATTGTGTTGACAATTCATACATATACCTTGAAATGAAATTTGTTTTGATGAAGATTTAGTTTTTCTTGATTTTGTGTATTTGTTTAACTTCATGTATATGTCTATTTTATCCAAATTATTAGATATACATGAATATCCTTTTGAGCCACGTGCCTTCATGCATATATCTTTGTGGACTCGTTGTGTTTGGATATGTATGTATACTTTAATTTGTATAAAAACATACATATACCTTGAAGATTAAATAAGCTTTATGATTTTCATGATTTCTTGAAGATTAAATAAGTTTTAATGATTTTCAAGTTTTCTTATTTCAAGGAATATTGAGCTTAATAAAAATTTTCATGATTATAATATTCACACTTTATTTGTACACTCACATTTATTGCTTGCTCATGTTTTATTTTCATGAGTCATATTTATGCCTAATTGAATTAGAGTGTTGATTATCTTGTGAATTTCATGTTTTATGAAAATTATTTTAGTTTATTCCTTGCTTAAAGAATTTCGTACTAGTTTATAAGATTTTTCATTTAGCTAGTTACGGTATTCTTCATTTTGGTAGAGTTTTTCAAACAAAGCTTATTTTCAAATCTAATTTTTGAAAACCCCTACCATCTATGGGAGGATGGATGGGCGATTATGCTCAAGTATGCTTTATAGTGAAAATCATTTTAATCTTGAACATATGAAGGGTGGTAGGTTATGAGTTATACACTTGAACTTATTGTTATGTCAATTGGTATCATTGAACTCTTTCAATTGGTATCATTTTGATCCTTTTGTTATACTCATATGTTTATTGGTATGTATATTTTAATTGGTATCATCTATTGTTGATTGGTACTCATTCTATTTCATACACATATACTTGTTTTATTTGTGCTTAAGATATAAAATTTTCACAAGTTTTGTTTATGCTAGAGCTTGAGTTTCAACTTTACTTCAATTGATTTAGTTTTCAATTGGTATCTTATTTCAAGCCTAAGCATAGTTTTTGTTGGTATTTCATAAAGGGGGAGAAAATTCGTTTTTCATATTTCAATTGGTATTTGCCTTTCACTCCCTTACTTTATGATAGAAAAATAGTCATTTCAATTGTTTATTTGGTTTAAAAAGAAAAATACTTTCTATTGATATCAAGATGCTTCATTGACATATTTTCAATTGATATCTGTTTTTATAGTCACCCCTTATTGACCTTGTTTTTTGTTTTAGACAAAAAGGGGGAAAACATTATTTTATTGTTTTGATTGACAAAAAGGGGGAGAAAGATTTTTACCCCTTATTTATTGTTTTGATTGTTTACCCCTTTGTTGATGATTGACAAAAAGGGGGAAAATTTTGGTTTATATATGCATACTTATGTTTTTGCATATATTAAGTTTTATTGGTGTTTTATTGGTATCTAGAGCATCTAGTGTTTTTGTTAATGTTTTATTAATTTAATTGGTAAAACTAGAGCTTCTAGAACATGTTTATTTGTTTTATGCATGTTGATGCATACATGTTTATGTACATTCATTGCATATCTTTTGTTTACTTGTTTATGCATGAGTTAAGGGGGAGCTTCTTTGAAGCTTAACTTTAATCCATGCATATATAACTCCATGAGTTTTGTCATCATAAAAAAGGGTGAGATTGTTGGCCCAAAGGCCTTCCACCCTAGTTTTGATGATGATTAACTCATATAGTTATGTTTACTAATAATCCTGTGTTGTTTAAGTTTTCAGATCATTAACCAAGATATTAGTTGATGATTAGCTTCAACAAGGAGTTTAGAAGCTTTTCATGATGATTCCAGGGCCAAAGCTTCAAGATCATACATTGCCTAGCCCTTGGATGGAGTTTTGGAGCAAGTCAACTTGAAGATGAAGATCATCAAGAAGACTTAGGTATCCTAGTTTAGATAATGTGTTTTAGATCCATTTGTAAAGCTTAGTATAGTTGATATGCTCAAGTGCACAACACACACAAGTTTCATATTTGGATATTGGTTTTTCGGTTTTTAGTTTAACCGATATGAGTTTTCATGAATAGATTGATCAAAACAAGTTTACATGATTTATATGTATAATAGATGTATTCTAGTTATACATACATGCTTAAATGACTTATACAAACTTATTTTGACTTTCCTATTCATGTATTGAAAAATCAAGTTTGGAAAAATACAAGTGTTGTTTTTGATAAAATTTACGAGACTCAAAAATGAATTGATTTGATTGATATATGTCTTGAAATTTTTATCACTTGTTTGTGTTTTAATATAAAATGATAAAACAAGTTTTGTGGATTTTTAGAAGATTTAAAAGATTTTTTAAAATATTTTTAAACTGGTTTTCTGACCCAATTTTCTGTTCCAGGCTTCAATCAGTCGACTAAGTCAACTGACCTAGTCGACTTGGCTGAAGTCGATCGACCGGGTCGGTCGACCGCGATCGACCGACGTGCACAAGTCTGTGCACGTTTGGCAACTCTGGGACAGTCGACCCGGGCCGTCGACCGAGTTTGAGAGCAGTGCTCTCTGTTTGTTTGGGTCGACCGGGCCGGTCGACCGTGGTTACCCAACGGTCACATTTTAGATCGTTGGCGGTCGGCCGGGCCGGCCGACCGGTAGCCTGTCAGGCTGCCACCTCAGCCTAACGGCTAGTTTTCTGATGGGGCTATAAATACCCCATTTGTTTGAGGTTTTCTCTAAGATTTTGAGAGCTAAAAATTCCTGACTTTTTCAGTGTTTTAAACAAGTTTTGAAAAGAGTTTTTGTGCCAAAAAGAATTCATCTTATTTGTTTTTAGGTTTTTAGAAAAATCAAAGAAAAGAGTATTTTGGGAGAGTTGTCTTGGTTTTCATTCTATATCTTTTGTAAGAATTTTCCCAAGTGTTTTTCTTTGTTGCTTGTTTTCCAAACACCTAGTTTCCACACTTGAGCTATCACCTATCCTAATCTATTTAGGAAAAGAAAAGAGAAAAGAAAAGAGAGATTGAGTTTATGGTCTTTGGAACCACTTGTTGTAAACACCCTTATTCTTTGTGTATCCCTCTTCGGTAGAGGTGATCGGGTGATTGGTTTGCTCCCTCTAGTGAGAGGTGGAGTGTTGGTTTGTAAACCCTCTTCGGTAGAGGTGTTGTTGTTGTATTGGCTAAGGGCCTACCCCTCGGTTGTGAGGTGGTTGTTTGAGGGAGGAGTTCGGTACTCCCTTGTTGTAAAAATCCTTCTCGGTGAAGGTTCCCTCGGTGGGAGTCCTCGGTGGACGTTATAGTGGATTGGAAATCCTACACGGTGGTGTAGGCGGGGATGTAGAGCTGGGTGCTCAAACCTCGAAACATATCTTGGCCTTTGCGTTTGATCCACTTGTCTCTCTAACTCTCTCTCTCTCATTTATTTGTGCAAAGCATCATTCATAACATCATATCATATTTGCTTGTGTTGAGCATAATTCATATTGTCATTCATATCATATTGCTTGTGTTGCCTTGCATATTTCATATTGCTATATCTTGTATATGCTTGATTGTGTGTGTGCCTAACTTATACTTAACCAACAAGAGCTTCACATAGCACCTCAACCCATTCAAGGGGAATCAAGAGGAGTTAGTCCAGAGCCCTTCACGGGGAATTCGGCTACACTTGTTGTGTTGTATTAAGTTTGTGCAAGATTTGTTTAAGCTTCTGCATTTAGCGCACTTAGTTTTGCTTTTAGTTCTAGATTAGCATTAACACCTATTCACCCCCCCCCCCTCTAGGTGTTTTTTCAGAATATGCCTTGCTCTTGCAAGTGACATTAATGGCTTATGGTGATGGCAACCATTTTTTTATTATTTTCTGCTTGCACTTTTATTTTCTAGTTTAGATGTAGAATGGGGAAGATCCTATATACCATGCTTTGATCACCTTCAAGCTAAGGTAAATCGTTGCAACAGATCCAAGGTAAGCAAGCGCCGAAGAGGTAAGTAAGTATTTCCCTTACTTTTTCTTTACTTTAATTTCTTAGAATCGAAATACTTTTTAAAACCATTATTTCTTTATCATTTTAATTCTTTATCATTTTAATTCTTTCTCTTTTAACTTAGTTTTTCCTTTCTTTTAAACTAACAACACAATCTCTTCTTCCTCTTCTTCTCTTCTAACTTAATATTTTTTCCTTTTCCTTTCTAAAATAAAGAAGAAAGTTTTAACCAGTTTTTGTAAATTTGAAAAGAAACTTACTTAACTGGTTCCATCGCAGTCCCTACTTTGGGATCACCACCCGCATAGACACTTGCTATAACTGTAACATTGAGAAAATCTAGCACTTTCTATTATTCAATCAAAACGCTATCTTTTCTGTGCAGGTATGAACTTAATTAGTAAGATGTTTCCTTTGAAGCTTAATTATCAAATTGATTCATGTATGCATACTACTATCAGAGACAAATCATGGCTATGGCATTTTCGTTTTGGGCATTTGAGTTCCAAGGCCCTCTCTCATATGTGTAGCAAGAATATTGTTGAAGACATGCCGCCTATTGTACTTCAAGAGAAAGTTGTGAAGGATATACCTTGGCAGGCATCACAAAAATTATTTCCTGGTTGGAAGGTCGTGGAGAGCATCACATCCTTTAGAGCTTGTATGTTCGGATCATTGTGGTCCAATGCACACTACTTCGATTGGAGGTAATTGGCATTTTCTAACATTTATTGATGATTATTGTAGGAAGACGTGGGTTTTCTTTCTCAAAGAAAAATCAAAAGTTTATGAATATTTTAAAAGCTTCAAGTCTTTAGTTGGAAGGGAAAGTGGCTTCCCGTTGAAGACCCTACGTACCGATCACGGAGGTGAATATGTTAATTGTAAATTTGAAGCTTTCTTGAAGGAAAATGGCATTCGGCATTAGCTCACTACTCGATATACTCCTCAATAAAATGACATTACCGAGAGAAAAAATCGAACAATAATGAAATTGGCTCGAAGCAAGTTGAAGGCAAAAGGTATTCCAAATGATTTTTGGGCTGAATCTGTGGGATGTGTTATCTATCTTTTAAATCGGGCATCATCAAAATTGCAAGATCACACTCCTCAAGAAGTTTTGGGTGGATATAAACCAAGCATGGCACATTTGAGAGTTTTCGGCAGTATTGTTTACTCCCATATTCCAGATGAGAGAAGGAAGTAGTTGGATGACAAATCTGAAAAGTGCTTCCTCATGGGATATAGTGAATGCTCCAAGGAATACAAACCATATACTCCCATCCCAAAGAAGCTAGTTATTGCCAGGGATGTAAAGTTCGATGAAGAAGAAGCTTGGAATTTGAGTGCAAATGACCCAAAAGACAAATCTGTTTGTGTGGACTTGGAAGAAGAAAAATAAATTCAACATGATAATGAAGCGGTATACACTCCACCTTATTCTCCTCATTCTTCTTCATCTTTGTCTTCACCACCCTCGTCTTTGCCATCTACGTCCTCACCGACAAATTTAAGTACTCCTCCCTGAAAAGCAAAGAGCCTAAAAGAGATCTATGAAGATTAAAGAAACAATCTGAATAAAGATTTGGTGAACTTTGCTTTATTTGCCGATGCGAATCCGATTTCTTTTGAAGATGCTTCAAAAGAAGAGAAGTGGAAGAATGCTATGTATCAAGAAATTAATGCCATCCAAAGAAAAAAAAACATGGGAGCTTGTAGAGCTTCCAAGAGGAAAATAGGGTATTGATGTGATGTGGATATACAAGACCAAGTTGAATTCACAAGGTAAAGTGGATAAATACAAGGCTCGTTTATTGGTGAAAGGTTACAAACAAAAATTTGGTATTGATTACCAAGAAGTATTTACCCCAATTGCTTCTTGAAACCATAAGAATTATTCTAGCTGTAACACCCTGTTCCCAGAATATGTACTCAAATATGTATTCTGAATTTTGATCATATTCTTTTGATTTTCCTCGTATTTAATTTTATTTTATGATTATTTGCATCATCTTTAGTATTAAATCCAGATCCCCAAATTCAGAATCTACCCGAGTCTGAACCAGAGACCTGATCCCAGTATATTGATTGTTATGACCTTTTTGATAGTTAAATCTAACCGATTTCAGTTTTAAACATCATTTTCTAATATTTTTTATTTTTCATGATTTTCTATAATTTTTCTGAATTAAATTACAAAATCTCCAAAACCGATGTCGACTTGTGCTGCTAATCGATTCACGAATTTTTAATTTGCAAACAGAGCTGAATTTTTAAAAACTGCTTTCATATTATTTCTAAAATTATATTTTCTATCTAAACACATTTTTTGAAAACTTCTCTGAATTTATTAAAATTCAGCCGAACCGGTGTTCACGGGTATCGCCAATTGATTTCAAGATTTTTATTTAAAAAATCAAAATGAATTTCTGAATCTTATTTCACCATGTGCCTTAATATAATATTAATTATTTTTTAAAAATTTTGGGGATCGTTCTGAGTTACTTCATTTTGAGCTTTTCTGGAGTTTTCGGTGTTTTCTCAGATTCTGAAATTTTATCCGAATATTTTTCCTTTTATTATTCTCTATTTTCTAACTTTTCTCTTCCACTCATTCTTTTCCTTTTTCTTTTTCTTTTTCTTTTCTTTCCTTCTTCAAATTTTCTCCACCACACAATTTTCCCCAAAATATTTCCCAACCACCTTTTCTCTTTCCTCTTTTAAACACGGGTCTCAACATTTAGGCCCTAATGTTGACTTCACCACCGTGTCTAGATTATTTTAACCAGAGGCTGGTCTGGTTTATGAGATGCAGGGATCATCTTCTTCTCTCTCTCTCTCTCTCTCTCTCTCTCTCTCGCATTTTATTCCCCTCTAATTAATCACATCACTCCATCATCTTTTCTCTCTCCTCTGCTAAATGCGTACCTTAGACCGTACCAGACGCGGGCCTGAGCCCCGCGTCTAGGCTCAATCCAGCAAGACGCGGATTTCATTCTCATAAGATATGAGTCTCATAGTTACCACCCTACTTATATATATATATATATATATATATATATATATATATATATATATATATATATATATATATATATATATTAACACACACACACACACACACACATATACTCACCCATTTCTTTCTCTCGCACTTTCATTTTTTCTTTCTTCTTCCTCTCCTTTCTTCTTCAACCTGCACAGCGTCGTGACCCCCTTCCTAGCGCCGGCGAGCCACCACCACATTCTCCCTCTTCCACTTCTCTCCTTCTTTCCCTACTCAAATAAACCCATCACTGCCAACTTCTCCTTCTTCACCAAAACACCCTATTCCCATTACCTTCTCCACCATCTCTATCACCGCTAATACCACCATGGCCGCCACCACTGGCAACCTTCCTCCTCCGCCATGCTCTTTCATCCTAACCACTCATCGCTTTTTGAAACGTCATTTCGCCAACCTTCAAAATCACCTCCTTTAACTACAGTTTCAGTCCATCTCTTTCTCCTCTTTGGGCCCCACCTGGCCGCGCCGCCGCTACCCGGCCGATCCCAGGCTGACCACCACCCCCTTTTCCTTCTTCTTCTCCTTTCTTTTCTGCTTTCTTTTCTTCCTTTCTTTCTTTTCTTTTTTCTTTTTTCTTCGTTGTTCTCTTCCTTATCTCTCTCTTTCTCTCTCACGTTCTCTTGTCTCACTGCGTTCTCTCTATCTCCTATCTCTCTTTCCTTGTCTCTCTATCTATTCTCTTCTATTCTCTCTCTCGCCCTCTTTCTTGGTCGACGCGGTGCTCAGCCCCAGCCCGACGCGGGGCTTATCCCGGGCTTGCTTGGACGCGAGGGTCAACCCCTCTCTTTTCTTCTTGTTGGAACTTGCTTTTGATGATACATTTGTGAAGTCATTTCAATGGAGCTCTATGTCACAAGCCTATTCAAGAGTTCTACATGATCAAGACTTCCCAAAGAGAGTAGCTATGGATGTGTATTGTAATATTGATTAGAATGTTAAAAGCCTTGAAACACATATACACATTATTAATCTATTAGTAGACTTGACCTTTCCTATTAGTAGACTTGACCACCTATTAGTAGACTTGACCCTTTCTATTAGTAGACTTGACCCTTACTATTAGCAGACTTGACCCTTCCTATTAGCAGACTAATAAGGTTGTTAGTCGACTTATCAAAATGACTAGTTGACTAATACATGTTGTAGTCGACTTATAATTCCTACTGGTCGACTAATTATAGTTTCCAGAAACTTGCATATCTATTTCAGTCTTATGTAGTCGACTTATACATAAGATTAGTCAACTAACCCAGTCAAATTTGCTTATACTAGTCGACTAACCCCCAACCCCTAGTCGACTTATAGCAGTTTGCAATTGTTGCACAGTTATTGAATTTTGCTATTTTATCCAACGTTTCAAAATTCAAATTTGTCCTGATAACCACCCTAACGGACTATAGATTTCAGTTACAAATAGGGGTCTTGTCCTAAGATCAATTCACCATTCAAAACTCAAGTTTTCAGCCTAAAAACTCTATTCAAAATTCTGTTTTTCTGAAAACTTGTTTTCACTTTCTGTTTCTTCACCAATTCCTACTCTATTGTGAAGATTTCTAAAAGTCCACCTATAATAGCCCTTGTCCACGATCAGATACAGATTCAAGGCTTATAGGAAAGTTTGTAATCACTCAAAGAGGAGCATTGTACAAGAGCATCTTCGGGTTGAAGAGAGTTTGTACAAGGTGTTATGGTCTTCTTGGTTGTAAGAAGAGTTGTATACATTTGGCAAAGGAGATTTGTCAAGTGGTGTGCAAGGTGTTGATTTTGGGTGTACAAAGTCAAAGGATAAAAGAAAATCTGAAGCGGGTGGCTTGGAGACTGGATGTAGGTCACGATGACTGAACCAGGATAAATCTCTTGTGTTTGTGTTTGCTTTATTTTCTGAGATTTAATTTCCTTTTATGCAAGTTTATTTCTGTAGCGCTAATATCTTTGTTTGAGTGTTGACGTGTATATTAGATCCTACAATTGGCATCATCTCGGGACCAACAATTGGTATCAGAGCCCGGCCCGGTATATAAGCCCTGCATACCTAGTCAACAACCATACAAGGATGGCGACGAAGTTCCCTTCATCACAATTCAAAGAAGGACATTCTACACAACGTCCACCACTATTCGATGGATCGAACTACAAGTACTGGAAGTGTAGAATGAAGATCTACTTGCAATCAATCAACTAAGAACTATGGAACATAGTAGAAGCAGCGTACACCAAACCGACTACCAACTACAACGCTTGGAGTGATGATCAAAAGAAGAATGCGAACCTTGATGCCAAAGCGATGAATGCTTTATTCTGTGGCTTAACCAAAGAAGAATTCAACTGTATGTTAACAACCACTTCTGCAAATGAAATATGGCACACTCTACAGGTAACACATGAAGGCACAAATAAAATTAAGGAATCTAAAATTTCTATTCTTGTCCACAGGTTTGAACTTTTCAAAATAAAGGAGAATGAAACCATCTAAGAAATGGTTACAAAGTTCACCGACATAATCAATTCCTTAGCATCCCTTAGAAAGGAATACACTCAAGTCGAAAAAGTTCGCAAGATCCTTCGTGCACTCACATCAGATTGGGAGAAGAAGACAACTGCAATCGAAGAAGCGAATGATCTCTCAACAATGTCGTTAGAAAATCTTATTGGTAATCTAATGGCATATGAAGTGCAACTCAAAGACAGAAAGAAGGATGAACAACAATCTCTCTCAAAGAAGAAAGAACTTGCCTTCCATGCATCATCTGACACGGATAATTTAGATAACGATGAAGAGGAGATGGTAATGCTTTCAAGAAAATTCAGAAAGTTCTTGAAGCAAGGTAAGTTTAAATGTTTTAATTGCAATAAAATAGGTTATATGAAGAAGGATTGCCCATTGCTCAAAAATAAAGGTAAATTCAAGAGCAAAAAGTTCAGAAAGAAGAAAGACTACCAAGCATCATGGGAAAATAGTGATTACTCTTCCTCTGATGAAGAAGAAACCACTGAACATGCCAACATCTGTTACATGGCTCTAGAAGAAGATGAGGTACAAATTTCTGAGCTCTTAGATGCATTTCAAGAATTATACAATGATCTTAAGAATGAAAAGATAAAGAATAAAGTTTTGAGAAAGGAAAATGAAATCCTTTTCAAAGAAAATTCTTGTTATGCTTCTCAAATTTCTTCTATAAATTCTTAAAAAGATGATTTTGAAAAAATAATATCATCATTAAAAAAAGATAATGAGAATTTATTACAAAATAATATTTTATTGAAAAGAGAAATTATGTCTTTAAGTGAAAGAATTTCTGCTTTAGATAAAGACATATCAATTTTCAAAATGAAGTATGAAGAGATTTTGAAAAATGTGACTAAGTTTAATCAAGAAAAAGAAAAGTTGAATGATTTGTTATCATATCAAAGATGTCACATAATCATTATGGCCTTAGATATTTTGGAAAATCTACATATGTTAGTAATTCATATAATTCTTTTGTGAAAAGAAATACTGACATTATTTCAAAAAGAATTAAGAACAAATTCATATGGATTCCTAAAAACTTAAGCATTGTTGATAAAAATACTTATATTGCATCATACATACATGATATATGTAATTCATGCAATTATGTATATACTAACAGATGGAAACCAAATTCAAATTGGGTTTGGATTCCTAAAGGTTAATGTTTTAATCTTATTATTGGTACCATTCTAATGTCTATCTTTCAGGTACCATATAAGTAGTTTGATAAAAAAAAAATATTTCAAACATTATGATATATTTTTTGCAGTGGGAGAACACATATTTTTCTATATCTGTTATAACCTATTTTCTGCAGGGGGAGAATATATTTTCTGCAGGGGGAGAACATATAACGTATTTTCTGTAGGGGGAGTATTCATGCACACAAAGTGTCATCATCAAAAAGGGGGAGAATGTTGGAACTTGCTTTTGATAATACATTTGTGATGCCATTTCAATGGAGCTCTATTTCACAAGCCTATTCAAGAGTTCTATATCGTCAAGATTTCCAAAGAGAGTAGCTATGGATGTGTATCGTAATATTTATTAGAATGTTAAAAGCCTTGAAACACACATACACATCATTAATCTATTAGTAGACTTGACCTTTCCTATTAGTAGACTTGACCACCTATTAGTAGACTTGACCCTTTCTATTAATAGACTTGACCCTTGCTATTAGCAGACTTGACCCTTCCTATTAGCAGACTAATAGGGTTGTTAGTCGACTTATCAAAATGACTAGTCGACTAATACATGTTGTAGTCGACTTATAATTCCTTCTGGTCGACTAATTATAGTTTCCAGAAACTTGCATATCTGTTTCAGTTTATGTAGTCGACTTATACCGAAGATTAGTCGACTAACCCAGTCAAATTTGCCTATACTAGTTAACTAACCCCCAACCCTAGTCGACTTATAGCAGTTTGTAACTGTTGTACAGTTATTGAATTCTGCTGTTTTATCCAACGTTTTAAAATTCAAATTTGTCCTTATAACTACCCTAACTGACTATAGATTTTAGCTATAAATAAGGGTGTTGTCCTAGATCAATTCACCAATTCAAAACTCAAGTTTTCAGCCTAAAACTCTGTTCAAAATTTTGTTTTTCTGAAAACTTGTTTTCACTTTCTGTTTCTTCACCAATTCCTACTCTATTGTGAAGATTTCTGAAAGTCCACCTATAATGCCCTTATTCACGATCACATGCAGATTCAAGGCTTATAGAAAAGTTTATAATCACTCAAAGAAGAGCATTGTACAAGAGCGTCTTCGGGTTGAAGAGAGTTTGTACAAGGTGTTGTGGTCTTCTTGGTTGTAAGAAGAGTTATACACATTTGACAAAGGGGATTTATCACGTGGTGTGCAAGGTGTTGATTTTGGGTGTACAAAGTCAAAGGATAAAGGAAAATCTCAAGCGGTTGGCTTGGGGACTGGATGTAGGTCACGAGGACCGAACCAGGATAAATCTCTTGTGTTTGCGTTTGCTTTATTTTCTGAGATTTAATTTCCTTTTATGCAAGTTTATTTCTATAACGTTAATATCTTTGTTTGAGTGTTGACGTGTATATTAGATCTTACAATTGGCATCATCTCGGGACCAACATTTCTTTCTTTTCCTTCTTTCTTTCTTTTTTTCCCTGCTCTGCTAACTCTCTCTCTCTCGCCTGATTTCACACACTCTTCCTCTCTCTAAATATATAATTATATATATATATATTATATTTTTATAATATTTGAAAGCGCAAGCGCATTGAAAAGTTAAAGCTTCCAGACTTTGGGTATTTTCCTGTGTTTTCTGTACTATTAGGCAAGTGTTCTCGCTTCGTTTCTTGGTTTCCCCCTTTGAAGGGAGATTTGTATTTTATTCGTGTAAATGGTGTAATTTCTGAATTGTATATTTGTATTGGTGGACATGTATCTATATTGATGCGATGATTATTTATAACAGCGTAGTTTAATACCATTCTTATATATGCATGTGTGTTCTTTGATACTAACATCCCCTATAGGTACATTCTCAGCCCCGGGCTTAATCTCTCAGAGGTTTATTAAATTCCTAGACTTTCTAGCTACGCCTGGATAGGCAGCTTAGCGCTCAGTATTTTACCACTAAACACACCTAGGCGGAACTCTGTCAAATTTTAGACTCGCATCTTAAGCCGAGTCATTCCTGAGTTTCACCAGATGCTCTAGTGATTAAACATTATTCGCTGATCTTGTCCCCAGCTTGTTTAGCTTCGCTTGCTTATTTACTCACTTGCCTACTCAATAACTCGATTGACTCTTTTATTTGACAGTTGTGAAGAGTTTGAAATCTGTACTTAAATTGTTTTTCAAAACTAAATGTTTTTCGATGTTCGTACCGATCTGTATCGGTTCCATTTTTCTATTTCATGTTGTTCGACAAATGATATCTGTTGTATTATCTCTTGACATGCTTTCACCTACCTGTTATTGCCTGATACCTGCATGCTGCACCTGCATATTATTACTTTACACCCACCTGATATTACCCGACATCTGACACGTGATCACTTGACACCTGCCATGTCTGATACTTGACTCTTATAATTATCACAATACGAGAATGATGACCTGACATCTTGATTATACCTTGATATATTCCAGTATAATCTGTACCCCTAACATGTATTCATGATACACATGACATGCTCCTGCTCATTCCCGTACACTGATAATTATCTAATAAACAATAAAAAGGACAACTTATACCGGGTAAGGGGAAAACTGATGGACTTCAATTGTGGTTTTGTTTACAATGGTATATGGATGTTGTGCAACTAAAAACTTGAGGTTTTACCTGTGGGCCCTCAGGTGTTTTGGGCAGGGTAGTTCTTATACCCCGCTATTGTAATCAATCCATCGTGAGTGCTTAGCCGCACGAGCCTGACTAAATGTCTGGTTTTCGGGTCGTTGTTCCGGACATGCACGAAACCCATTGTAAACATAATTTGGTTGTCTCATCATAAGTTTTCAATAACCAACCTCGACTTACTCATATATGGATGTATGTTCATTGAGTCGTATGCCAGGATACATACCTAGATATATGAGTTGGACGAGTAATAATAAAAGATGTTAATTAATAATTCCTTGTACGTTTTGCTATTCGGGTTGTGTGAACTCAGGTTACGGTGACGTGAGACATAGGGTATACAGATGAGGGTTTTCTTGTTTGATTATTCCTTCGATGTACTAGTCTCATGAAGTCGTAATCTGAGCTTATACAACTGGTTTTGCCTATATTCGATATTAACAGTTTTATCAGTTTTATATCAGTTTTATGATGTTTCGTAGTTTAGGAGATAACACAGGTTATATGAACTCAGGATACGGTAACGTGACGTATAGAGTTTATATATGAGGGTTTTCTTATTTGGATTACTCCTTCCACGTACTAATCTCATGGATTGGATTGGTAATTTGGGCCTATATAACTGACTTTACTATATTTAGAAATTTAGGCTTATATAACTGACTTTACTGTATTTACTTTACCTACTGCCTCCTTGCCTGCTCCTGTGTGATGTGCTCACAACACGGTTTTCATCACATGCTCTTTGACTTGGATTTATCGATGCACTTGTGCTTATATATGCACGCCACTTGGCTCTCACCTCACCACTTGTTGGGAAGTTCTGACTCCCCTGAATCTGCATGTCGATCCTAGAGCTTGGAGCTTGTAGATTCTTCCGGTTGTAGAACAGAGTAGTGCAGTGAAAGCGTAAATCTCCGACAGACCATCCAGAGTGTTTTTATTTCAGGCCCCCTTCTCGTCTCTTGAGTTTTTCTTTTGTTACTCGTGAGTATTTTTTATACTTTTCATATTTGTATATCTCTTTGTATTCTCACATTTACGCCTATCAATGATGTAATATTCTTGTAATATTGTATCATATCTGTGATAACTTTGTATTTGTTCTCATATATTGGAATGTATAATGCACCACATACTTTCGTACTCTGATTCTTGTCTGTATTGATGCTTAATATATATATGTAAGGGTATTTCTAACATGCGTATATACGTCACAGTAACATCCCCGAACCCGCGGGATCAGGGCGTTGCACTAACTTTATTGGTACAAAGAGGATGGAAAGTTTATCAATTGGATGTCAAATCAGCATTCTTGAATAGTTTTCTAGAAGAAGAGGTTTATGTGAACCAACTACCTGGTTATGTGAAGAAGGGTGCACAAAGCAAAGTGCGTCATTTGAAGAAAGCATTATACAGACTCAAGCAAGTACCGAGAGCATGGTATAGTCGCATCGATGGATGCTTTATAAAGAATAGCTTCAAAAGTATCCTTTTGAATATACTCTCTACATCTAAAAAGGTGATCAAAATAAATTGTGGATGGTTTGCTTATATGTTGGTGATCTCATTTTTACCTGCAATTCTACAAGCATGTGTGATGTATGCAAGAGGAATTTGATGTGTGAATTCGAGATGACCGACATGGGTCTACTTTATTTCTTTCTTGAAATTGAAGTCAAGCAGCAAGATGATGGTATATTCATTTCAAAAAAGAAATATGCAAATGATATTTTGAAAAGGTTTAAAATAAAGGGCGCTACACCTCTATGCACTCTGATGGAAGTTGGTTTGAAGCTTAGCAAATCTAAAAATAAAGAAAGTGTTGATGGAGTTCTCTATTGAATTCGTGTTGGTAGTTTTATGTACTTGACTGCAACAAGACCGGATCTTTTGTTCGCTGTAAGTATGCTTAGTTGATTCATGGAATCAACAAAGAGAAGCCATTGGAAAGCAGGGAAAGAGTTCTAAGGTATCTTTGTGGAACCATCAATGAAGGCATAAATATAAAAGAGTGGAAGATTCAAGTTTGATTGGCTAATGTGTTAGTGATTGAGGCGAAAGTATTGATGAGTGCAGAAGCACTTTCAACTATTTTGTCCATATTGGTTCAGGTGCAATCCATGGTCATCCAATAAACAAAGTGTTGTTGCGCTTTCTACAGCGGAAGCAGAGTATATTTCATTGGCATTAGCTTCGTGTCAAGCATTTTGGATCAGGTGAATCTTGAGCGAAGTCAAGCATAAACAAGTTGAAGGAACAACATTATTTTGTGATATAGTTTAACTATTTCTCTTATAAAGAATACTGTTTTTCATAAGAAAATCAAGCACATAAGGATCAAGTATCACTTCATTCGTGACTTAGTAAAAGATGGTGAGATCAATGTCATGCAAAACACAAGATTAAATTGCTGACATATTTACAAAAGCATTGAAGTATGATGTTTTCAAACAGATGGAAGAAAAACTTGGCATAGTGATAACCTAGCTTAAGGGAGGCTGTTGGAATTATAAGCTAGACTCTTTATTCCATTTGTTTCCTCGGCTTCTCAAGACACATTGAACCTAACTACAAACTCTTCGTGTTTTGGATACATTGGATAAATACTCTTCGTACAATGAACAAACACTTCGTATTTTGTGATATAGTCAAGGGGATGAACCTAATCTATTTATGATGCATGAATATATTTAATTTTGTTGATTTTTATATTTATCTTCATGGCCTATTAAAAGCCATGTAACTGTTCACACTCCGAAAAGACAAATTCCTTGACAACACTTCAACTGGTCTGAACAATGTCTAACTTGTTGACATTTATAAAAGACGAGTCGTAGACAAGCTGATGATCAGTTTTTGCCCATCTCCGAAAGACAAAGTAGTGACTTGGACCTTACCGATCCAGTGAAGCAGATAATAAGCCAAGTATTACCATTAAAGAGGCCTAAGCAGGCATATAATGCTAAGTCAGCTCAACACTTTGCCTCGCATGAGCCCAAAGGGGCAAACTTCTCTCGAAAATTTATAGCCTCGCTAAAAGGCAAAGTTTCTAGTTTCGCATGAAGCTTTACACAGCTCCGCAGTGAGCTGACTCATAACTTCACCTAAAGCTAATCTTGCTGGCTTCGCCTCGAAACATATCACAGCTCTATTTAAAGAGCTAACTGATAATTTCGCTTGAAGCTTTGTGATAGCTTTGCCTGAAGCTTTATGATGCTTTATCTGAATCTTGATTTAGCTCCGCTGAAGGCTAACTTATAGCCTCGCCTGAAGCTTTATTTAGCCTCGCCTTCACTGGCTAGCCTCGCCTAAACAAGCTAGCCTCACCTCCACTGGCTAGCCTCGCCTCAATTGGCTAGTATTGCCTCAATTGGCTAGCCTCACCTCCACTGGATTTAAGGTAACCACCCCGCTAAGTTAGTAGGAGAATTAATAGGTGGTTACACCATGATCCCTCACTAAGATGAGACAATCAAAGGGATCATAACTCCCTATTGAGCCTATAAATAGCCCACTAGTAGGCTAGGCTTAGAGTCTTGAAGAAATTCAAGTCCAAGAGGATTTTTGAAGAGCATAAAGCTTTTTTGGTGGCTTAAAAGCTTAAGCTAACAAGAGATCTACTCTCTCGCTTCTAAGAATTTAGAGAATCACTTCTCTCACCCTATAAAGATAAATTCAGGGTGCTAATACCCTAAGATTTTCCTTTCTCAAGGAATATCCGGAACCAGGTAAGAAGGAATTCTTAAGCAGTAGCATTCGAAGATCGATTGCTCGTATCGTCAAGAAACGAATTGGTCGCGCGTTATTTAGACTTCCACCGACACACTTTCCTAGGAATCTCAGTAGAAGATTCTTGTAATTTCTTATTTAATTACTTGTAATTTTCTGTAATGATTTGTAAGTTTCCCCCTTTTCAAATCTATGAAAAAAAGATAGTGACTCCATTGGGGATTGCATTCTTCACTGTTGAGAATTAAGTATCGCAATGTGACGATCAGACCCTCGGGTCTAGTGCTGAGACATTGGTCACTCATTTTGACCAAGAGAGATTCAAACAACTTCTCTCCGGGGATAGCACAAGTCCCTTGCATGAGCGTAAGTGTAGGAAGGTCAACATAGCCAGAGCCCCTCAAGTCTCTGTTGAGACAAGTAAGGCTCACTGCAAGCCTATTACAGTCTCATGCGAGGCTAAACAGACTCTATGTGAGTCTAGCACAGTCTCAACAGAGACAAACATTGCGTGCAAAGCTATAAAGGTTCTCTGCGAACCTAAAATTGCCTCTGCTAATGTTATTTAGATTAAAAAAATCCAACTTAACCTAATATGACGCTGGAGATAAATCTATTGATTCAGCTTCAATCTCTGACTGTGAGACTATTTTAGGTCTTCACAGAGCTAAGTCTCGCCTGTTCCACGAGGCTAAAGCTAAAGCACTACTTGGTGCTAACAACGAGGCTACTGCAGCCTCGCTTACATCATCAGCACTATTGAGCAGTGCTAAAGCAGCTCTTAGCCACGAGGCTAAGGCTAAAGCATCACTTGGTGCTAGAAGTGAAGCTATTAAAGCTTCGCTCAAGTCAAGAGCACTGCCCAGGTTCGCCCCTAGCGGCAGAGCCAAAGCACTAAGTGCTCAAACAACTTCACAAACTAAGCCTTATAGCGAAGCTATTCTAGCTTCACCTTCAGCCAAAAAAAAAGGCCTTCAAGGCTAAGCCTAAGGCTTCTCAGCCCAAGGGGACTAACTTCCAGTCTCCTTGATTTTTTGTGTTGGATCGCACTACTACAGAAAGCTAGATTCGCATCGGATTAAATCCGACGCTATAAATAAACAGCGTCAGGCCCACAACCGACACATATACAGGAGATGTGAAAAATACCAATTTTTCGCATCAGATAAAAACTGACGCAAAATAAGTTTTTGTGTCGGTTTCTAACAGAACCGATGTGAAGTCACTAATATTTGGCATCAGTTTTGTTAAAGAACCAACGCGAAATATTGGGATTTCGCGTCGGTTCTAGTATAGAACCGATGCGAAATGTTCGGTTCTATAAGTTACAGACCGGTGCACATTTCGCATTGGTTCTTTACTAGAACCGACGCGAAAAGGGTTTTTCGCGTTGGTTCTTTTACAAAATCGACGCGAAAGATACTTTTAGCGTCGGTTATTATAAATAACTAACACGAAAAGTTTAGTTTTTTCTAAGTAAAATTTTTATAATACAACAATCGCTGTTTACAATATTAGTCCAGATCCAGAAATATAGATCACAACATACAGAAAGACATTCTCTCCTCATCACATTTATTGTCAATACTTGCAAATCGATACAACATACAAGTAATTAACACATATAGCCATATCTTAATTCACCCATTACTTGAAAATACACAATCACATGGCTGGATACATGTAATATATACATACACACATATATATTTCCACACTATGTCCAATATTACAACAACAAATGCATCAAATTAAAATATGCACCAAATAACATACACACGTACCAAATGAGAGTGAAGAGTACAACATTTGTACTATACTCAACATTTTAATAATCTGTAATTAGAATGAGAAAAGTTTATCATAAAAATCTACAAACATATAAATGATGAAAAAACCAATTAAAGTATTAAAAAACTTATTATTAAAATAAGATAAACAAATATCCGCCCACTCCTGATTACATTGATTTCATTTTCTGTATATGTTTTTTCAAGAT
The DNA here is from genome assembly GCA_038442645.1 of Agave tequilana. Lineage (NCBI taxonomy): Eukaryota > Viridiplantae > Streptophyta > Magnoliopsida > Asparagales > Asparagaceae > Agave > Agave tequilana. The sequence continues at coordinate 154,941 of JAVJIF010009616.1, forward strand.
TGAACTGCAAACATTGAAATATTTTTATTAAATTTAATACTTAAAAAAGAACTCGGACGCATAGAATTTTAACTCAGTTGGAATAGCATCCCATTGAAAGTGGATTATATCCCGCATCATCCGCATAACATAGTATCCGCACTGAATGCTATCAGGCTGACGAGGACAGTACAAGAAGCATGAGGAACATATTAATACATAAATAGTTTAAACATTATTAATTTTAAAAATATTAAATTCTAAATAATAAATACCTTAATAAAATGCCATTTAGGTTTTTGTGAAAGCCGTATGCTTTGATTCCCACTTGTTGATATGAACATGGAGAGGGCCTTTTCATAAATTTATAATATTAAATACTAACATTAATATGGAGATTAAAAATTTTAAATAGAGCAAACAAAATAAAATATAAGTGTAAGACACTTAGGGTACTCATATCTTCGAGAGGAAATGGAAGCGGTACAGAGTTGTCCAATGGTAGCACGATGGACACTCTATAGCAATCCTCTCTAAGTGGTCGACCGGGAAGTAATTGGCATTCAACAACATATCCCCACTCCACAATCATTTTATGGGGATCAATGGCCAATTCACACACATATTACCACCCTGTGATATAAACTAATAAACATGAATTAATAAAATAAGATTATAATTAAACAAAATAAATATTAATTAACAAAATATCATGTAATAAATTAAAAATAATAAATAAGATTACCGGTGGAATAACGATTACATGTCTTGAAAATGAGCAACTGTCATCTTCGCTATGAAGTGGGCGAGGGGGTCCAGGAGGTTGAGACGACAAATGATAGTACTCTTGCTGCACTTGTTTCCTTACCTCATAAATAAGATATTGTCTCATGTTTTGAAATTGTGTATTCATATATTCAGTCATCTCCTTGTTTGTCATAGTGGAATAGCGTCTCGAGGTTGGGGGAAGAAGTTGGTGAAAGTAGTCCCTTCTCTATCGCCTTTAACACGACCGGGAAGCTCAATGCCAATGTCAATATGTCATCTCTCCCAGCTGGACGAATAGCTCCCAGTGTCACTGACTGGGTAAGTTGTTCCAAAGAAAATAATTGAGAGTTAACACACACACACACACACACACATATATATAAACAATTCTAAATAAATAATGTTGTAACAATTTTGATGTAAATAAAAAACACTAACAATTCTTGTTGCAATGGTTGATGCATCTCCATTAATGTATGAACCATCTGATTTTAGTCTAGCTGTTTTCCACAATTCATGTCGAGGAATTGTGGACTCTGATAATGAATCATCCACAGATGACTCTGCTGATTTCTAAACAAGTTGTTTTATAAAATAATATACACATGTATTAGTCTTAACCTATAAAATATTATATAAAATTAAAATTAAAAAATATTATACCATATCTTTTCAAGGCGCTTATATCCCTTACGTCCAAATTTATGCTGATATTTAAACTTTTTTTAAATCTCCCAATTACTATCAGACAAATCTTATTACAAAAAAGTCAATTATTAAGTATTGATTAAAATTCATTTTCAAATATGATAAGCTACAAAATAATTATATCTTAAACTCTTCAGTTGTAGATAAGACATAAATCTGTCCCAAATGTCTTGAACAATGAAATGAGCATAGTTTTCTGGTGGATGCTCAGTTAGATCTTTCACAATGTAATACTTTATCAATTGTTCTTGAAGTGTCTCCATTTACTTCCAACATAAACCAATAAGCTTTCTTTCGACACTCTTCTATCACAAATACAGACTGTAATAAGTTACGCATATTAGAATAACATTTATAAATATATAAACAATTAAAAAAAATTTACCGTTAGCTCATTCCAAATTTTGTTCTTTAACTCTTTGGAAACTTGATGCCAATCTAAAATGTCGATAGGGACATCTTGACGAGTAATGGCTCCGAGATAACTTTGCATTTGTGTGTCGGCATCACCAAGAGGCTGATGCAAATCATTGAATTCAACAATTACTTTATTTCTCAAATGTCTCATGTTAGGAAGGTGACTCATGCGAGTGGCACCTCGGGTCTTTCTTTCAGGACTACTGCCAGATGAATCCATATGCCTGTTAAGGAATAAAACAAAAACAAAAACATTAGTAATATAAAAATTATAGAATAACAAGAGACAATTAACAAGTATAAATAAATATATGCATATGCAAATAAAGCAAGAGGTATTTAATGAGCATAAATAATAACAGACAATTAATGAGAATAAATAACTATTTAATTAATATGCAAGTTATTCAAAATTAAATTTACCTTTAATTTTTTTTGTTTTCTTTTTTTGCTTATTTTCTCAACAAAGATGCCTTGAAAGTGATCTTCTTTAATGTAGAGCTCATCTTCCTCCGCGTCATCATCAAAATCTATATTATCATCATTATCTCATATTGTTAATCCTAAAGAGAAAGAAGGAACCTCATCAATATAATCCCCTGTATCATTCTCAATATTACCATTAGGAGTAATATATCACTTCGTTCATAGCACAATAGACCACTTTTTATCAGCAGGATCTGTGATATAAAAAACTTGTTTTGCTTGAGATACTAAAATGAATATGTCCTCTTATGGCCCTCTCTATTAAGATCAACTTGAGTGAATCCTAACTCATCGATTTTAATATCATTGTTATTCTTCACCCACATAAACTAAAACACAGTATGATGAAACATAATGTAATCTAACTCTTATATGTTCTTTATCACCCCATAGTATGATATATTTGCATATTCTTATTTTTTTATCTTTGGCACTAAAAATATGCATTGCTTGAGCCACTTATGTTAATCCACTATTCTGTACAGTACACTTATCATTATGTTCTTTTGTGTAAAATAATAATCATTTGTATAATACCCACGGTAAGAGAAGACATCTGTATGAGGCCCATGAGCTAACCATCTCAAATTACTAAGATCTATTTGGTTTACTTATCAATTGAGCTTCAATTTGATTTTGGAACCAATTAATAAAGAACTTATTATGTTCATTTACAACGCAATTCTCCCTCTTTGTTGGATTGAGGCGCCTTATAATGTCCACATGCTCATTTATATAAGGTTGTACTTCATCATTGTTATGCAAGATATATCTATGTGCTTGACAAAATAAGTCCCGACTGACAGTAACCACATTAAGTCCATCTGTTCTATTAGTACACACCTCTTAGGAAGTCTAATAGCTTCAGCATTTGACAAATATTCATTTTAAAATTCAACTGCCCCTTCATATGTATAGCATTCAACAATACAATTTTCAGGCCGATTTCGATAGCCAACTCACGTTTGAAATTTGGGACCACTCATATTAATTCGTGGGCCTCACTACAATATAAAAAGTAGAGTTTAAAGTCGGTTAATAAACAACCAACAGGAAATAACATACTTACTTTTTATGCCTATTACAACTAGAAATATTCCGGACTTGACATATTAGTACTATATTTCGAGCTTTTAACTTCGGTTAACGAGTAACTATGTAAAAACACATGTTGCAAGCTCACGTTTGAAATTTGAGACTACTCATATTAATTCGTGGGCCTCACTATCAATATAAAATATAGAGATTTTAAAGTCAGTTAATAAACAACCGACGCGAAAACGCTACACAAGTCATAATTAAGATAATTAAATAATAACTTATTTAGTAAACAAACAACTTAAAACCACTAATTATTCATCATAATATTAAGCACAATATAGTTAATTGAAGGAATTGTAAAAAATATGTAGTGATTACTTACAATCGTGTATATCCAAACAGCGGCGGTGGGGCTGCAGCTGGGCAGCGGTTGGTAGATTCGGGCGGCGGCCAATAGGTCCAGGCGGCGGTAACTCTTTCATTGCCGGATAGACTACGGTGGAGAACTCGGCGTCAAGGGAGGGAGGAGGAAGAAGAACCTGGCGGTGAGGAAGGTGAAGAAGGAGGAGAACCCGGCGCCGAGGGAGGGGAGGAGGGAGGAGAACACACCTGCAAGAGAGGGAGAAGGGAGTATAGATAGAAGGCGCGGCAAAGAAGGAAGATCTGGCCGCCAGAGGGTGCGGAAGGGGGATTTTAGGGCTACGAAGTGCAGCAGGGGAGATCTATGCGACGCGATGGGGAGAGGAAAAAATCAACTAGGGCTTAGAGTGTAGAGAGAGTAGGGACGGGTAGAGGTGATGAGGCCTTTTTCTTTAAAGCTTTTAGCATCGGTCATATAAATAATTGATGCCAAAAAGCTTTTAGCATCGGTTTTTCATAAGAACTGACGCTTAAAACCAGGTTCTGGCCCTCGCTTTTTGTATCAGTTCTTTTAAAGAACCAATGCGAAAATCTGTGGGCCCCCACAAATTTTAATATGTGCCCACACTTCAAATCGGTTCCTTTGCCGAACTGACGCGAAATACAATTTTCTGACAAACAAAAAATTTGTCAAGGCTGTAAGCCCCACTGTGCCAACTTTTTGAGTCTTTTTTGTTTTTATTTTGCCAACTTTTAGCATTAGTTATTTGATATAACCGACACAAATTCACAGTCAACGTCTTTCGTTGACTACCGCAAAAGGTGTGGGCCCCATATTAAATGTTTTGTGTTGGTTATTTCTATATAGCATCGTTGGTTTAATTAAACGACACTATAACTGCCATCGCTTTTCCCAAATTTGTAGTAGTGTTAGTTTGGTCGAGTAACACAGACTTGAGAGACTATCTAAGCAAAAGCGAAAACTCTTCTCTGAGGAACTTGTTCATGTCTCACCGTCCCAGTGCGGACATGCGGGATGTCAACTAGTGACAACACATTCTGTCCACTGCTTCTTGGGGCTATTCTCCACTGCATTTCCTTCAAATCAGCAATCAGTTTTTAACCGATTATCAATCCAATCTTCCAAGAGACCAAACTCTCAAAAGAAGAAAATGAGAAATGGTTCTCACCTACAGCTGGCTCTGCCAACATGATAAGCAAAGAATGGGATCTATTATGATCTCGAAGTAGGAAACAGGGAGTTCGCACTCCCTCATTCAATTCTTCAGAGTCAGACTATAGCCCCGGCTTAGGTCAGGCTTTGATCGAAGAAAATGGTGCCTTCCAAGGTATTAATTCCAGGATAGCAATACCCTATAATTATGGATAGGCTTCTTTCTCAGAAGCTATGTTGACAGAACCATTGAGACACCACTTCTAATGGTCTGATGATGAAGAAGAAGCCAGTGGCTATGCTTTCTCTGCCACCATCGGCTCTGTGCAGGCAGAGTTCATATCAACCAACATGGCTGATTTCAACAATGATTATGGTATCCGCCATCCCATAGAGGCACAGGAGCAGACTTCCAAGATCTAGCAAGAAGCCTGGGATAACATACAGCGCATATTGACTCAACTCTTAACCAACCGAAACAATGACGACACAGCCAATAGCAATCATGATGAAGAGGAGAACAACAACAATGAACCTCCTAAGATAAAGAAGTTGAAGGAAAGCTCCTGAATCAATGCCGAGGTTATCAAAGAAATCCAAGCTCAGGTTTTCCTGGCCAAAAGAGATGAACTGAAGAAAGTAGGGGCAGTCCGTCCTTGTCCTTTAGAATGGGATTCAGTCCTATATCCGCCAAAGTTCAAGCCACCACGCTGCACTCGTATGATGGCAATAGCTTACCAAATCAGCACATTTACTACTTTCATCACAAACCGATAATGTAGTAGGTAATGATGCTTTCATGGCCAGACTGTTCATTGGCACCCTCAAGGGGGTAGCCTTTGATTGGTTTAGGAGTCTCCCCGCGAACTCTATCAAACATGGCTCGAGTTAGAAACCCGGTTCCTTTCCCAATTTCGCGAAGATGATACTGAGGTGACCTTAGACAAACTCCTCTCGATAGTCCAGAAAGGAGGAAAATCTGTACGGGTTACATAGAGAGTTTCACAACTTTTCTCTTATGTGCCCTGTCGGCATGCCTTCGCCTATGTTGCTTCAGACATGTAGACATAACTTCATCGACAAAGTGGAAGTTGACATGGGAGCCGTCAAAGCCCACACTTGGAAGAACTTGTTAAACAAGCTAAGATAGCTGAGAAATCAGCTAAAAAGTTTGATTCCCCACTTCCAAAAGCATGTGGGGAATCAACAACAAAAGTCAGGGCATGGCTGAATCTACCTATACATCACCATTGGAAATATATGGAGGAACTCGATCAAAGAAGGGTAACTCCGACAGAACAACGGGAGTATCAGAGATAATACTTCTTCAAGGATGAGCATATGCTGACAATCTTCCACTTGCTCAATAAGCGCAACAAGCTCAAGTTACCAGAGGCTAGATGCCCAAACGAAGTGGGATGAACAAACGATCCCAACTATCGTATTTTCTATAGGATGGTTCATCATCCTACTTGCAGGTGCAATGTCTTTAAGAACAAAATCTAAATACTGATTGAAGTGGGTTTTTTGGCTCTAAAATCAGAACATAAAAGGGCCATTGCCTAACCCCAATCCTGAAAGAGAGTATGGAGGTAGTCAATTCTACTTCCAAAAGCCATGGGCATTATCCCATCAATGGCTAAAATAATGAGACTCAAGCCAGTTTAAAGCTAAAAGCAAGTCTTGCAATGTCTCTCGCAGCAGATTACACTGCATCAGTAACTCCTCTCAGCAGCTCTGAAGAGGAGATAGCTGTCTCAACCGCTATTTGATATCCAACATGCACTCAGTCTGGCTAATAATACTTGCAACAGTATAACCAGACTCTGACGAGATACAACATCAACAATGTTGGGAAATGCGCAGCGGGTTAGAATATATCATTCCATTAATCAAAAGGGGACAACCTTTCATAGTAGAGACAGTCTACTCGAGTGGAGCTTATCGCCTAGCGGGTGACATGCTCCTGATGTCAATCAATGACAAGTGTTATCCATGATCACATTAACACTATACCATTGATCAAAGAAGTATTATACATGATCATGTTAACATTATACCTCTAATCATCAAGTCAGATTCGTCTGACTGTTTTATCTCCTCAAGGAGTCCCTTTCCCCAGGTGGAATCAATTTCAACCATCTCTGCATTCTTCTTTCAGTAAATCAGTTCAGCTTCACAACAATCTTGAATGAGCCGAATTCATCAAAGAAGATTTGTGATGCATCCTTGCAGGACCTTTTTAGTGTTTCCACATCCATATCTGAAATTACACCTAGAGGGAGGTGAATAGGTGTATAGCTAATCAAATGCAAATTCAAGAAGTATAATATGAAATGATGCAACTGATCACTCAAAACAAGACTTGAAGCTGGATTCCCCGTGAAGGGCTCTGAACTTCTCCTCGTGATTCCTCTAGATAAGAGTTGAGGTGGTCAATTATTATCTTGTTGAGATGAGTATTGATCAATAAAAATAAATGAATGATAAAGAAGTAAATAGAGACAATAAAGCAATCGCAAATAAAAAGATTTTTTTCAAGGTTTGAGCCACCGCTCTACATCCCTGCCTTCACCACCGTGAAGGATTTCACTAAACACTATTGGATCCTCCACAAAGGGACCTTACAATAAGAAATTATAATCACTCAGAGTACACAACTCCCTAACTCAATCCTCTACACCAGAGGCAGCACAAGGCCAATTGAGATAACAAACTCTGGGTGATCAAGAGACCACAAACACTCTCTTTGCAACTCTCTTACAAAACCTCTATAGAGTAAAATATAAACTTGAAGCTCAAGGATGTAAGTGAGATTGAAAATCAAAAAAGAGAGATTTTAAGATTAGAAAAACTCAATTAAATATTTTTATATAAGAGCACAAAAGAAAACTTGAAACTTTTTCTCTTTGAAAGCAAAACTAAATTTTCAATGGAATTTATTGTTGTGTATTATTCAATCCCAATGACCATTTATATAGGTTTTAGAGAAACAAATTTAGAATAGTTTTACCAGGTTTAAAAGGAAGAAATTGACCCTTAAAATTCAACTTAACACGTTTTAAAAAACATGTTAAAAAATAGCTTTCAAAAACTGGCCATTGTTGCCAATCTGGCAGAGTGTTGGTCGACTGGCCGGTGGACCGGTCATTCAAAAAAATATGACCATTGGAACTCGGTCGACCATGTTTAACCCAGACCAAATGACTTATAGTCGGTTGACCTCCCAGTCGACCGAAATAGGGGACTAGTCGACTGGTCGGTCGACCGGGAATATGCACAATGTGCACACCCCAATGTCCAAAGGATCTCTTGACCGTGCGGTCGACCATTCTGACCTGTAATAGGCACGGTCGACCGCCCGATCGACCGACCTAGGCCAAAAAACTAGGTCAAGATATTTTTGAAGATACAGAAAATTTGTAAATAATTTTTGTTTAGATTTTGAAAGATAGAAGACATGCATAGCCAGGAGATACAAGTTCTAAACAGAGATAGAAATATTTAGAAAAATTTGGAACAAGTATCAAAACCAAACATGTCAAAAATAATACTTTTGAAAATGTGCATTTTTGTGTGTATATATCTTTGAGCCTCAAGTCTATATTCTACTCTTTAACAAACTAGTTACTTACAAGGTTCTAATCGACTACAAGAATCTTCAAGCGGGCTTCTCTGATAGTGATGTTTGAGCGATGTTAAGAGCTTTGAGCTATGATCACGTTCTTGAGTACCGTTGAGCCATCAACACCTCCCTTTAGAGGAAGAAGCCTGTTGATCTTTTTGAACCCTATTATATCTTTTGAACCCTGAAATACACTCTTGAACTTGATTAGTACTAAATAACTTCATATGTTTTGTTATCATCAAAGCACAAAACTGGGGGTTGTAACCTTTGGACCAACAATCTCCCCCTTTTTATGATGACAAAATATATGAGCTATTTAAAAGAAAAATCTAGGAAAGAGCTTTGTAAATGCTCCCCCTCAAGTTATGCTAGCTATCAAGTACAAGATATCAACAAGTTATAAGATAAAGGCATAGTATACGAGCATGATCAAACAAATACCAATAAAAACAAATACCAATAAATACTCAAATGCCAATAAATACTCATAAATACTTCTCCCTCTTTTTGTCATGCATCAAAAAGGGTAAGCATAAACAACCAAAAATTAATACATATGTAGATTTTATCAGAAGGAAAACTCATGAATCAATAATACAAACATTTAGTTCTCAACAAATGAAAGAAAATCTATTAAAATCAAGTGGCTTAGTAAAAATATCTGCTACTTGAAAATCAGTTAAAACATAATCAATTTCACTATCACCTTTCTCATAGTAATCTCTAAGAAAGTGATATCGAATTTCTATGTGCCTTGTCTTACTATATTGATTTGCATTTTTAATCATATGAATAGTACTATTATTATCACAAAATATCTTAATATGATCATAATGCAAATCATAGTTAAGGAGAGTATGTTTCATCCAAAGACTTGTGCACAACAAGCCCCTGCCGCAACATACTCCGCCTTGGCGGTTGAGAGGGCTACAGAATTTTATTTCTTGGAAGACCATGAAACAAGACAATTTCCTAGAAATTGACAAGTTTCACTTGTGTTCTTTCTATCGACTTTGCAACCGGCATAAACAGCATCCAAAAAACTCGTCATGAAAAATTGCCCGGTCATCAGATACCACAAGTCAATTCTAATAGTGCCCTTAAGATATCTAATAATGTGTTCTACCGCAATCAAATGGGACTCTTTAAGACAAGATTGAAATCTAGCACATAGACATACACTAAACATAACATCCAGCCTAGTAAACTACCAATCATGCTTCTATAAAGTTTAATGTTTACATTTATACCTTGTTCATTCTTGTCAAGTTTTGTTGTGGTAGCCATGGGAGTTTTGCTCGTCTTTGCCCCTTCAAGTCCAAATTTCTTGATGAGTTCCCTTGTGTATTTGACTTGATTTATAAAAATCCCATCACTCCTTTGCTTGATTTGGAGTCCAAGGAAGTAGTTTAGATTGCCCATCATAGACATCTCAAACTCATTCTTCATGCATGATTCAAAATCTTTGCAAAGCTTTTCATTAGTAGATCCATATATAATATCATCAATATAAATTTGAACAATAAGAATATCATTATATATGTGTTTTGTAAACAAAGTGGTATCTATTTTACCTTTTACAATACTATTTGAAATAAGAAATGTTGAAATTCTTTCATACCAAACTCTAGGAGCTTATTTTAAACTATATAAAGGTTTGTCTAATTTGAAAACAAAATCTGGATGTGTAGGATCAACAAACCCGGGGGGTTGTTCAACATACACTTCCTCTTCAATAAAATTATTTAAAAATGCGCTTTTGAGATCCATTTGAAAAAGTTTGAAATCTTTAAAGAAGCAAAAGCAAGTGTAACCTGTATGGCTTCAAGCCGTGCTACGGGTGCTAATGTTTTCTCAAAATCGATACCTTCGATTTGGGTGTAACCTTAGGCCACTAACCTAGCTTTATTCCTAACAACATTACCCGACTCATCTAACTTGTTCCCAAAAATTCATTTAGTACCAATTGTTGGTCTATCATGGGGTCTAGGAACAAGATGCCAAAATTGATTGCGCTCAAATTGATTGAGCACTTCTTGCATGGCAAGCAACCAATATGAGTCGCTCTCATCTTCAAGGATGTTCTTTGGTTCAATATGAGAAATAAAAAAAATGGTCACAAAAATCATGGAGTTTGGAGCGAGTAGTTACCCCATTTGATACATCACCTATGATGAGTTCCTTGGGATGACTTATAACGAATCTCCAATCTTTTGAAAGTGATAGTGTTGGTACCACTTTAACCTCTTAAACTTCATCGTGTTCATCAAGTTTTGGCTTATTTTGTAGGATAGGTGAGTCCTTCAAGGTTATTTTCTCCATATCTTCACCTAGAGAATCAATCTCTACAACATTCTCAACAAAAATATTAGATTCTTCAAACTTAACATGCATAGATTCTTTAATTGTCAAAGTAGATTTATTGAAGATTCTATAAGCTTTACTAGTGTTAGAATAACCAACAAAAATAGTTTCAAAAACTTTAGCATCAAATTTACCTAAGTCATCTTAGTGTTTAAAATAAAACATTTGCATCTAAAAACTCTAAAATAAGAATGTTAGGCTTTCTCAAATAGTAAATTTCAAAAGAAGTTTTAAAAGTATTTTTATAAAAATAAATTCAATCTGATATGTAATATGAAGTGTTTACGGCGTCGGCCCATAAATATTGAGGGAGTCTGTATTCGCTGATCATTATCCTAACCATTTCTTGAATAGTATGATTCTTCCTTTCAATGACTCCATTTTGTTGTGGAGTTCTAGGACAAAACAATTCATGCCTAATTTCATTTTCTTCATAATAAGTGATAAAAGAATAGTTAATGAATTCACCACCTCCATCACTTCTTATGCGTAAAATCAAAAAACCTTTTTCTTTCTCAACCCTTTTTCTAAAAACACTAAAATGCAAAAAAGCTTGATCTTTATGTTTTAAAAAGAATACCCATGTAAAATGAGAAAAATCATCAACCAAAATAAAAACAAAACGGTTTCCATTTAAACTCTTAGTTTTAGTAGGACCAAACAAATCCATGTGAATTAACTCTAATGGTCTAGATATCATGATATCCTTGATTGGTTTGAAAGAGGACTTGGTTTGTTTTTCAAGTTGGCACGCATCACAAATGCGGCCCTTTTCAAACTTCAAGTAAGGAATACCCTTCACCGATTCCTTAGAGTTAATTCTAGATAGATGGTCACAAGATACATGGCCTATTCTTCTATACGATAACCAAGAATTCTCATTGAAAGCATTTAAACATTTAGCATTGCAATCTAGATTTAACATATCAATGATATATACATTATTTTCACGAAATCCGAAAAGAATGCAAGCATCAGTTTTATTATCTAAAACAGTGCATGATGAATCATGAAAAATAACTTTGAAACCTTGATCACATAGTTGAATAATATTCAATAGGTTATGTTTGAGTCCATCAACTAAAATAACATTTTCAATCAATGAAGATGAACCAATTTTAATATTACCTATACTGATAATGTTACCCTTTGAGTCATCTCCGAAGGTGATAGTGCCACCTTCTTGATACCTTGATAGGTTTGCAAAATTATTGATGTCCCAAGTCATGTGTCTTGAGCAACCGCTATCAAGATATCACCGCTCCTTACGTCTTGGAACTTTGGTATGTATCTACATCAAATAATAAAGTTGTTGATTTTGGTACCCATATTTTCTTGGGTCCTATGATGTTAGTACTTTGAACCTAAATATGATTATCAGAAGCATTTATACGATCAAAACAAAATTTAACTAAGTGACCCTTTCGGCCACAATAAGTACATGTATAAACTCTATAATACATGAATGCATGATGTGTATGATGAGCTTGTGGTACATGAGCATGCTTAGTGTGTGATTTAGAAGTGTGAGCATGTGTAGTAAGAATATGTCTCGTTGAAGAATTTTCTTAGAAAACATATCCTCTAATTTAGCTTTATCAAACTCACATTTCTTTAAAACATTTCTCAAAGTGTTGATTTTAGTTTTTAAAGTAAAATTTTCATTTTCATCAATGGGAAACTTTGCTTTACATGAAATCTTATATGCATTAAAATCTTTTTGTGTGGATAAAAGAGTGAAAGATAAATCATCCTTTTCTTTATAAAGAGTGATAATTTTATTTTGAAGAACTTCATTTTCCTTTTCATTTTTAGATATTTTTCTTTAAAAAATCATAATTATTTGAAAGCTCTACAAATGCATCTCCTAATTCGTCCATAGTTAAATCACAATCATCAAGGGATGGTTCAGAAATTACCTTAGGTGTGTTATCATTTGTCATGAAATACATGTTTGCTGTGCCCACCTCCTCTTCGGATTCACTTTCTAAATCCCATGTAGCTTTGAGAGCTTTCTTCATAAATGGCTTCTTTGACTAATTTGAGGAAGATGGCTTGTTTTTGATATCCGGACATTCGGCAATGATATGTCCGGATTTTCGATAGTTGAAAGTGATGATTTTCGTTTCCTCCTTTCCTTGTTATCATCTCCTATTATTGATCTTTGCCTTGTTGTACATCCTCCTTACATTTCTTACAAGGAGGGAAAGATCTTCATCATCATCATCTTCTTCTTCATCGTCGGAGATGGTGGGAGTAGACTTGAAGGCAATTATCTTCTTCTTTTGTGGTGTCATTTCTTCTCTAGCCTTCCTCTCCATCTCATGAGTCTTAAGGTTGCCGATAAGACTAATGAGCTCCATCTCTTCTTTATCGTTTAACTCCTTCAATTTAGTGACTTTGACTTCCCATGAGGGTGAAAGTGCACGAATGACCTTCCGGACTTTTTAATCATTGTTAATTGCATCACCTAAAAAAGAAAGACCATTAGTTATTTTAGTAAATTTTTAATCATTTCATCAATGGACTCATTTTCATGCATAATGAAGTTTTCATATTGGGAACGCAAGAGATCAATTTTAGCCCTCTTGACTTGTGATGTTCCCTCATGAGTGACCACTAGGTATGACCAAATCTCGTAGGCAGATTTGCAATGAATGACTCGAGCTATGTCGTCATCATTCAAGGCTTGAAGTAATGCATAGTGTGATTTTACATTAGCATCAACTCCTTGGTGGCAATACTGAACCAAGTATCCTCATCACCAGAGGGTACACTAAAGGGTTTAGTCACAACCTTTGCAACCCCGCTTCTTAGGGATTACAAAATTACGGTCATCTTAACCTTCCTTATGGGAAAGTTAAGGCCATCAAACTTGGGAGGGGTCTTAATACCTTCGGCCATTTTTACTATAGTGGATGAGAATGAAGATGTCAATGAATGATTAGCAATTAGGATCTCTCTAAGGTTGTTAAGCCAAAAACTAGAGACTAATACTCTAATGCCAACTGAAATTACACCTAGAGGGGGGTGAGTAGGTGTATAGCTAATCAAATATAAATTCAAGGCAATATAATATGAAATGATGCAACCGATCACTCAAAATAAGACTTGAAGCCAGATTTCCCGTGAAGGGCTCCAAACTTCTCCTCATGATTCCTCTATATAAGAGTTGAGATGCTCAATTGCTATTTTATTGAGATGATTATTGATTGACAAAAATAAATGAATGATAACAAGTAAATAGAGACAATAAAGCAATCACAAACAAAAAGATTTGTTTCGAGGTTCGAGCCACTGCTCTACGTCCCCACCTTAACCACCGTGAAGGATTTCACTATCCACTATTGGATCTTCCACAAAGGGACCTTACAATAAGGAATTAAAACCACTCAGAGTACACAACTCCCCAACTCAATCCTCTACACCAGAGGCAGCAAAAAATCGATTGAGATAACAAGCTCTGGGTGATCAAGAGACCATAAACACTCTCTTTGTAACTCTCTTACAAAAACCCTATAGAGTAAAATATAAACTTGAAGCTCAATGATGTAAGTGAGATTGGAAATCAGAAAAGAGATATTTTAAGATTAGAAAAACTCAATTAAAGATTTTGAAAATAAGAGCACAAAAAAATTTGAAACTTTTTCTCTTTGAAAGCAAAACTAATTTTTCAATGGAATTTGTTGTTGTGTATTATTCAATCCCAATGACCCTTTATATAGGTTTTAGAAAAATAAATTTAGAATAGTTTTACCAGGTTTAAAGGGAAGAAATTGACCCTTGAAATTTAACTAAACACGCTTTAAAATATATGTTTCAAAAACTGGCCATTGATGCCAATCTGACAGAGTATCGGTCGACCGCCGGTCGACCGGCCATTCAAAAAAATATGAACGTTTGCTCTCAGTCGACCATATTTAACCGAGACCAAATGACTTATAGTCGGTCAACCGCCCGATCGACCGCAATATGGGACCAGTCGACCGGTTGGTCGACAGGGAATGTGCTCAACGTTCACACCCCAATTGCCAGAGGATCGATCGATCGTGCGGTCGACCGTTATAGGCACGATCGACCGCCCAGTCGATCGACCTAGGCAAAAAAACTAGGTCAAGGTATTTTTGAAGATACAGAAAATGTTTAAGTAATTTTTATTTGGATTTTGGAAGATAAAAGACATACATAGCCATGAGATACAATTTCTAAACAGAGATAGAAATATTTAGAAAAATATGGAACAAGTATCAAAGCCAAACATGTCAAAAACCATACTTTTGAAAACGTGCATTTTTATGTGTGTATATCTTTGAGCCTCAAATCTATATTCTACTCTTTAACAAAACTAGTTTCTTACAAGGTTCTAATCGACTACAAGAATCTTCAAGCGGGTTTTTCTGATAGTGAAGTTTGAGCGATGTTGAGAGCTTTGAGATATGATCCCGTTCTTGAGTACCCTTGAGCCATCAACACCTTCCTTTAGAGAAAGAAACCTGTTAGATCTTTTTGAACCCTGTTAGATCTTTTTGAACCCTGAAATACACTCTTGAACTTGATTAGTACAAAATAACTTCATATGCTTTGTTATCTCAAAACACAAAACTGGGGATTGTAACCTTTGGGCCAGTAATATCTAAACTCAAAGATCAACTGAGAACCAGAGTCAGAATGAACAAAAGGTGACACTCCACGAGGTCGATCTACCCGTCAAATTCTCATGAAGTTTAGATTTAACTCTTTAATCCCCAACGAGATTTTAGAGATCGCCAGTAGAATACAGAAATGTTCACTTTATGTGACACGATCCGAAGCGTTCGGTGAATAAGGCTAGAGGAAAACATTGGCTTCTAAGCCAAATATAAAGTCCTTAATAACTTATCATGCTGAGAGAAATAGCATGGCTAGCCCAACTCAAACAGCAGTTGGTAAAGGCACACCAAACTTGTTGATAATTGAGGATTTACTATAATTCCTAAGGGATTTGATCCCGTCTTCCATCCAAAATTCTTTACCAATTCCCATCCATGGAATGATAGGACAACAAAAACTGTATTCATTTCCCTAATGAGATGAATCACAGGTTCAAACTATCATATTAATGTTTACATCTCTGACAGGAAGAGTTAAATATCCCTAGCGAATCAAACTCCGCTTGCCATTCTCTCAAAATAGAGTGACAAGTCCACCCAAATTACAGTTATGTTCAACATCTCACCTCTAATAGTAAATGAATCCTTATCAAGTTAACACCAGTGCCTCTGACAAGTTATTTCAAATTCCCCAGCTGTGAATTTGTCACATTTGCTTTGGACAATCTCCTTCTAATTCTCCAGAAAGGAATTTGGTTGTTACGTTAATAATTACCTCTGACAACTTTTCAGTGAACACTCATCTCCATATTGAATCCCTGTAGAGTTCTAAATGTCATGTTAATGATTACCTCTGATATATTAGAGAATGCTAAACTCTCTATAATCTCACATGAGATTCATTTTCTCGAAGTCTATTATTACCCTTTTCAGTCCCCAGTTGACTCTTTGGTTGTCACGTTAACATTATAGCTCTGACAATTTCTTCAAGAAATTCTCCAAGAAAGAACTAATATTCCCACAGAGTTTATGATCAAGTCCTATTTCCCCTAACGGAATTATTTCTTTTAGTGTCATGTCCAGTTCGCCACCTCTGAACAACAAGGGTTCTGGACTCAGTTGGTCATATCCAGTCAATCAGCTCTGAACCGACAAGTACCCATATCTCCTTTCTTAGTCCAGTAGGGACTATTCTTCTCGCTATTATGTCCAATTCATCACCTCTAAATGGTAGAATTTTGAGCTTGGTGGCTTCTCAATCGGTTATGTCCAGTTTATCACCTTTGAACTAACAGATAGCCAAGCGTCATCTCCCAGTCCGGTAGGGACTTCTTATTTTACCATCATGTCCAGTTTATCACCTCTGAACGGTAAGATTCTGAGCTTGGTGGCTTCTCAGTCGGTCATGTCCATTCAATCACCTCTGAACTGATAGATAGTCAAGTTCATCCTCAAGTTCATTATGGACTTCTATTTTGTCATCATGTCCAGTCTGTGACCTCTGAACGACAAAATTCTGAGTCTGGCAATTTCTAACAAGTTATGTCCAGTTCGTCACCTCTAAATTGACAGATTCCAGATCTCACTTTTGTAGTCCCCAGTGGACTAGCTATCAAATTAACATTATGACCTCTGAACAACGGATTGTGAGCCTGGTGTCGCTTAGTTGGTCATGTCAAATTATCTCTGAGCCGAGGCCGCACCTCAAACAACAAGTTCGCACCAAAACTTAAAACACGACGAACACACTTGTCCGCCTCCTCAAAGAAAAAGGAAGGAAGTCTTTGGTGATCACAACACTTTGATCACCTAAAAACAATCTCACTACAACACTCCTATATGATGAATATGTCTATGAATTGCTCAAGTGTTTGTGAGAAAAACAAGGATGAGAGTGGTGGTGAAAAACTCAAAGAATCACTTTTAACACTCTTGATAAAAACTCTCCTTTTGATAGGAAATATTTGCACTCAATTTTGTGGAGAAAAACCGCTAAAAAGTGTAGGAAAAACTGGCTCTAAAAGTCTCCAAAAATCTTATGTAAAATAGCCCCCAAAAGTCCTATTTTATAGAGCTAGAAAAAACTAGCCGTTGGGGTCTGTCAGAACTGTCGGTCGACCGCCCGGTTGACCGGCCAACGGTCATATTTCAGACCGTTGTGCCATCGGTCGACCGGTCGGCCGACCGAGGCCAGGACACAGAGAGCAAGTCTCTCTGTCCGGTCGGCCGCCCAGCCGCCCGGGGCCTTTCCAGAGAGCAGAGCTCTCTGGACGATCGACCGGCTCGGTCGATCGGCCTCCTGCCAGAACTGGCGTGCACGTCTGTGCACGTCGATCGACCGGCTCGGTCGACCGGCTGAAGCCAGATCAGAAAACTAAAAGGATTTAAAACTTGGTCTTTTTGGCTCAATTAAAATCCCATAAAATACTGAAAATCTACAAAAATAGTTTTACCAATATACTTTGATAAACAAACATGCTTGCACAAAATCAAGGCATGTTACAAATGATTTGGACTATTTTTGTAACTTGGAAATATTGACTCAAAAGAAAACAGTATTTTAAAAAAATTGATTTTTCTAAAACTTGTTTTCCAAAACTTCTCCAAATACAAAAACAAGATATTTAAACAACTTTTAAAGCATATAGTGCATGGATATGATCCACTACACAAACATGGTGAAATATCTATGTTTTTGACATTAAGATCTAAACATGGTTTTGGTTAAAACATCTAAACTTGAATACCAAAACCAAACGGTATTTTTTCAAAGTAAAAATTCTTTTCTAAAATAAACTAAATCAAGAGTGTGTGTGTATATGATACTTGAGCAATCCACCAACTACTCTATCCTTTACATTTTAACTAAAACAAAATCTTCTAAAAACAAACCTAGACTCAAGTCTTCATCTTCTTGAAGTCTTCACTTGAAGCCTTCTTGACTTGGTCCAAACACCGTGCTAGCTCCAAAACTTGACTTCAAATCCTTTGTTGAAGCTATGCACCTACTAAGATCTTGATCATGAATCTGTCACTAATTAAACACAAGATCATTAGTACTATAACTACATGAGTTGATCATCATCAAAACTAGAGTGATGGGCCTCGTGCCAACAATCTCCCCTTTTTGATGATGACAAAACTCATGAAGTTACATATGCATGGATTAAAGTAAAGCTTCAAAGAAACTCCCCCTTAACTCATGCATAACAAATAAACAATATAATATGGAAATGAAGCATATAAACATGTATGCAAATGTAGGAGTAAACATGCTAACAAGTATAAAACACATCAAATTCTTTTCTCCTATTTGCAAAACAAAATATATATGCATAAACATAAATCCTTTTTCACAAAACATGCATATAAACCAAAATCTTTCTCCCCCTTTTTGTCAATCATCAACAAAGGGGTAAAAACACAATCAACAAATTTTTCTCCCCCTTTTTGTCATAAACAAAGAGATCAATAAGGGGTCAAATCAAACATATCAATAAAAGGTTATATGCGATATACATTCATGAATAGAAAGACGGTTAAGTAACTTCCCTACACATATACATTACATGAAAGAGGGATGACAAGCCATAATTCACATAATGCATAATATGTAATGCATAAGAGGAGATGTGAAACTCCCCCTATACACGTGTATCACATAAAGAAGAGTTAAGCTCCTTAATACAAGATACAATCAACATGAATCTATATGTAGAAGAGATGTCAAGCTCCCCTTGCATATAGGTAATATACATCAAAACATTTTTAAAGGTATCACTTGAAAAAAATTTTAAGATACCAAATGTAATAAACAAATTGTAAATAAACATTACAAATTTTTATTTTTCAAATAGATAAAACATATTGATATCAATGTAAATTTATAACAAATTTGAAGCATTTTGATACCAATTGAAAAACATGCATAAGCTTTATAAAATGTCAATTGAGATACCAATTGAAAATAAAGTTTTAGATCAAGCTTAGCATAAACATACTATGTGCTTTAAAGATGTATACCAATGTAAAGCAAGCACACAAAAATCATATATATGTATGAGAATGGATAATACCAATTGAAAATTAGAGCATACATATATAGAAAACAAAATATGAGTATATACAAAGATATCAATTTAGATACCAATTGAAAAGATCCAATGATACCAATTGAAAATAACAATGTAAATCAAGTATATAACTCATAACATATTCCTCCCAACCAAGTTCAAGATTAAAATGATTTTCACATAAAGCATACATGAACATGATCTCCCATCCATCCGCCCATAAATGGGTAGAGTTTTCAAAATAGATTTGAAAATATTTTTATAGTAAAAAACACTACCAAATGAAGAATAATTAACTAGTTAAAAGTAATTTTTGAAAAACTAGTTAAAGATCCTTCAAAAACAAGAAATCAAATCATATGTTTTTCATGAATCATACTAAATACACAAGAATTGACACTCAAATTCGATAAAGCTCAAAAATGTGTTCATAAAACAAAGTCATGAATAAACAAATAAAGTGTGAGTGGACAAAAAATCATGTAACTAGCATTTTCATGAAAATAATCAATGAAGCTCAAATTAAACATGAATATTATTTTCTCAAACAAAACATGAAAATTCATTTTTCATCTAAAAATAAACTTCTAGGTATATGTATGATCTATCCAATCCTAACAATACACATACATATCCCAAACATAAAAGAGTCTATTAAGGGTGTTTGCATGAAGGTAAGAGACTCACGGGTATACATGTATATTTATTAGATTTGAATACAAGATACATATACATGAAGTAAAAACGTGAAAATAGGCAAAACAAGTATAAATGAGAGAATCATCAAAACTAGCCTATATATGTGCATATAGTGGGTACAAATGAGCATGAAGTGCAAACATATATGAATCAATTTGTTCTCACTATTTGTACATGTATAAATACAAGTTTTGATAAAAACTACATTTAAGCTAGTATTTACCACATGAAGCATAAAAACATGTACATGCTAAAAATATGATATATGAAATGGCATATAAATAAAATAAGAGTTTTAGAGATAGTTACCAACACATGAATTATACTCCAAAACTCCAAACATGGTGGTTGTCCCACTAAAACCTCCTGATAGCCGTGCATCAAATATGTGTCTATCAAGTTCATGTGCATCCACCATCAAGGCACCAAATCTCTCACGTCTTGTGAGAGCCGTCACCTACATCAAATACACAAGGTAGGGACTTTGGTACCCATTTTTTCTTGGATCCTTGGGGTTAGTCTTATAAGGAACCCATATATTTTTATTAGCAAAATTAATATGATGTAACTTGTCAAAACAAAATTTTGCTAAATGGCCTTTGCGGCCACAATGTGTACATGTATACACCTTAGGATGCTTATGTGTATGGGTATGATCGTGACGTGCAATATAAGCATATGCATGATGATGATGTGCATGAGCATGTGGAGTTTGTTTCTTTGAAAACAAAGACTCCAATCTAGAATGATTAAATGCACAAGAGCTCAAAGTGGAGCTCAAACAACTAATCCTATTTTTCAAAATTTTAACTTCATTTTGATCAATAGAAGTGGTGGCATGTAAAGCATGATTAGAAGTCTTTTTCTTTTTAGAAACATTTTCTTGTTCTTTTTCAAAAAAATTTCTCTTCAAAGTAGTGTTTTCTTGAAAAGCAATTTCTTTTGTTTCTCCATCAAGATAATTTCATTTTTCAAAATCATATTTCCTTCACACAAATCATTCAATTTAGACATCAAGGAAATATTTTCATTTTTCAAATCTTTATTTTCTTTTTCTAAACATGCAATTTTAATTTTGAAAGAATCATTTTCCTTATGCATGCAATCAAAATTCTTTTTCAAATTTTATTATCTTTCTTAAGCATGTCATATTTTTCAAGAAGGAGATGACAAAAAGTGCTAAGCTCATCATATGACATGTCATTTTCATCTACCTCGGATTCGGTAGTTACCTCAAGGGGGTTATCCCCTTGGACCATATAGCATACGTTGGAGGTGTCACTTCCAACGTCCGAATCGCTCCCGGCATAATATAGATCCTTTTCGCCAAGGGAGGTGAGGGTGTTCCAAACTACAAAAGCCAAATAAAGATTAGCAACCCTAGATAAATAATCATCAATTAGGGTACTCTTAAAAGCATGTAGGGCTTTTGCATTAGCCTCAAGATTCTTACCATCTAAACAATATGCATTATTAGTGGTAGCAAGATAAACATGAATGCCTAGGGCCTTGAGGTACAAACACATCTTAACCTTCCAAATTTGGATGTTAAGAATGTCAAAAGTGGGTGGTGACATGAAGTCCATGGTGTGTGTACAAAATATGTGATTAGCCTAAAAATGAGGATCTTTAACTCTAGGTTGTAAGACCCAAATCAGAGTACCAAGCTCTGATACCAATTGTAAATCACCTAGAGGGGGGTGAATAGGTGATGGCTAATCTAATGGTCACTTAATGCCAAAAAATGCGGAAGTAAAAATTATTATGACCTAAACTAAACTCTTACACTAAACACCACGTATAACACAAGAGTGTTGCTGAATTCCCCGTGAAGGGCTCTGGACAAACTCCTATAGATTCCCCTAGATAAGGGTTGAGGTGCCGCGTTGGCTCTTTGGTTAAACACAAGTGTTAGCAAACAAACCCAAGCAAGTATAACAATTAAGCACAAGGAATATATCAAGCATATAAAGATAGACAATAGAGCATGCAAGATATAAACAAGTAAGGGAGAGAGAATGAGCAATCGCAAACACAAGGGATTTGTTTCGAGATTCGAGCACACTTGCTCTACATCCCCGCCTTCGACACACGAAGGATTTCCACTATAATCGATCCTACCGGATTACTTGGTGCCGCAACACCTACATTGAGTTCCCACTAGAACTCCTTGGACTCTCTCTAGTCCGTACACACCGCAAGCCCCATAAGCTCGCCGAGGCCGCACCTCAAACAACAAGTTCGCACCCGAACTTAAAACACGACGAACACACTTGTCCGCCTCCTCAAAGAACAAAGAAGGAAGTCTTTGGTGATCACAACACTTTGAATACCTAAAACAATCTCACTACAACACTCCTATAGGATGAATATGTCTATGAATTGCTCAAGTGTTTGTGAGAAAAACAAGGATGAGAGTGGTGGTGAAAAACTCAAAGAATCACTTTTAACACTCTTGATAAAAACTTTCCTTTTCATAGGAAATATTTGCTCTCAATTTTGTGGAGAAAAACCACTGAAAAGTGTAGGAAAAACTGGCTCTAAAAGTCTCCAAAAATCTTATGTAAAACAGCCCCCAAAAGTCCCATTTTATAGAGCTAGAAAAAACTAGCCGTTGGGGTCTATCAGAACTGTCGGTCGACTGCCCGGTCGACCGGCCAACGGTCATATTTTAGACCGTTGTGCCATCGGTCGATCGGTCGGCCGACCGAGGCCAGGATACAGAGAGCAAGTCTCTCTGTCCGGTCGGCCGCCCGGGGCCTTTCCAGAGAGCAGAGCTCTCTGGACGGTCGACCGGCTCGGTCGACCGGCCTCCTGCCAGAACTGGCGTGCACGTCTGTGCACGTCGGTCGACCGGCTCGGTCGACTGGCTGAAGCCAGATCAGAAAACTAAAAGGGATTTAAAATTAGTATTTTTGGCTCAATTATAATCCCATAAAATACTAAAAAATCTACAAAAATAGTTTTACCAATATACTTTGATAAAAAACATGCTTGCACAAAATCAAGGCATGTTACAAATGATTTGGACTATTTTTGTAACTTGGAAATATTGGCTCAAAAGAAAACAGTATTTTTCAAAACTTGATTTTTCTAAAACTTGTTTTTCAAAACTTCTCCAAATACAAAAACAAGATATTTAAACAACTTTTGAAGCATATGGTGCATGGATATGATCCACTACACAAATATGGTGAAATATCTATATTTTTGACATTAAGATCTAAACATGGTTTTGGTTAAAACGTCTAAACTTGAATACCAAAAACCAAACGGTATTTTTCTAAAGTAAAAATTCTTTTCTAAAACAAACTAAATCAAGAGTGTGTGTATATGATACTTGAGCAATCCACCAACTACTCTATCCTTTACATTTTAACTAAAACAAAATCTTCTAAAAATAAATCTAGACTCAAGTCTTCATCTTCTTGAAGTCTTCACTTAAAGCCTTCTTGACTTGGTCCAAACACCGTGCTAGCTCCAAAACTTGACTTCAAATCCTTTGTTGAAGCTATGCACCTACTAAGATCTTGATCATGAATCTGTCACTAATTAAACAAGATCATTAGTACTATAACTACATGAGTTGATCATCATCAAAACTAGAGTGATGGGCCTTCGGGCCAACAGTTCCACCCATGATCTCTCATTAGGAAGAGACAATTAAGGGATCATAATTCCCTATTGAGCCTATAAATAGCCCACTAGTAGGCTAGGCTAAGGGTTTTGAAGAAATTCAACTCCAAGAGGGCTTTTTGAAGAGTATAAAGCTTCTTTGGCGATTTCAAAGCTTAAGGAAACAAGTGATTTACTCTCTCGCTTTCAAGATCTTAGAGAATCACTTTTCTAATCCTACAAAGATAAATTCATGGTGCTAATATTCCAAGATCTTCGTCTCTCAAGGAATCTCTAAAACTAGGCGAGAAAGATTTCCCAAGCAGTAGCATCCGAAGATCGATAATCGCATCATCAATAGAACAAAGTGGTCGCGCACTGACCAGACTTCCACGCACACTTCCCCAGAAATTTTAATAGAAGATTCTTGTAATTTTATTGTATAAATACTGGTAATTTTCTACAATATTTTTGTAAGTTTTGCCCTTTTCAAATCTATGAAAAATAATAACTAGTTGTTTTATCAAGTTGAATCAATAGAAACTTTTCTCTCTTCCTAGTATACCTTTGTACCTCATTCGCATAATATTTGGCATCAAGAATATAGACCCCTCTTGTACTATGATTATTTGCACTCCCATTTCCTAATCAAGAAGAAAGATGAATTGTTTCCACAATTTAAAAGAAATATTTACATGGGTAAATGATGGAAAGTTTGCTATTGAGAATAAATTTTTCTTTAGTACAAAAAGTGGAGGAATGACATGGTCCAAATCACTCTCTTATAGGTAAATTTAAGATCAATTTTCTTTCTCTTATGAACATGCCTAGATGATTCAAAGGCATCTTTTGAAAAATTCGCAACTTTCTTATTAGGTGAAACATGCTTTGATAAATTGACAACAATCTTATTCTTTTGTCTCTAAGGATAATAGATTTCTTCTTGTACAGAGCATATTTTGAAAATTGTCGACAACTTCTTTCTTTGAGAGAATCTTCCTTTCTTTGCAAGTAAATCACGTTGAAGTGTATTAGTGATGTAGGAGATTAAAGAACAAGACAACCAGCAGGCTCAAGAAATGACTTAACAAGTCGATAGCACCCTTCTGGCCTGTCGACAGGGTTTTGTAAAAGGCAAGAGTTTGTTAGACTAACTTTACCAATTGATAGCACTCTTTTGGCCTGTTGACAGGCTTTTACAAAAGGTCGGGTTTTGTCAGTTTTTCAGTTGACTGCTGACAACACCTTTCAGCTGTCGACAGCCCAAAGCGTATATCAGTATATTCGAACTAGTTTAGGATTTGGTTTATTTATTTATTTTTATTTTTAAACTTTCTTGTTTTTTTTGAATCTAATTTCATAGATAGAATAAGACTTATTCTGAGCCTATAAGAGGCCCTTGAATCTCTTGTATTTGTATTCAACTTTTAATTAATAAACTTTTGAGTTTTCCTCATATTTGCTCATAGATTCAAATTGTTTTCTTTGGCTCACGGATTCAGGTAGATTGCTCATGGTTTCAAGTAATTATCCCCTACCTAAAAACTTCATCAGGGTTTGTCAGCGCTAGTAAGATATCTAACCCACGCCAATCATCTTCTTTGCTTCCCCGTCTGCGTCAACTGCTATCAGAGCTTCGGCGAATGCTTCGACGATGGCCAGAAATAACGACGAACAACCATGCTTCCAAAAGGGTGGATACTTTTGAAGGGAGGTTCAACAGTCTTGAATCAACCATGGACATTGGGTTCAGGAACTCAAGAAGATCAACCTCAACCTTGATGATCGAAACCAAGCCAATGGTGCGCATGGAAGCGGGTTGGATCGTCTAGCAAATAACCCCTCCACCACCACCTCCACCTTTATTAGGTAATCCTTATCCACCACCTCCACCTCTCTCAAACAACCCTCGCCCACAACCCCACCACTAAACCAACCACCTCCAATTCAACCACCCTTAACACTATCACCCCCGTATCAACCACCCTCATATCAATCATATCCAAATCAAACACTTTCAAATCACCCATATCAATAACCAATCCACCAAACTACTCGTTTACAACATCCACAAATTGATGACTTTTCTGATGAGGAGTTCAACAACCCCCGCTTATTAGTATAACAACATTGGAGATGACGGCCTAGCCTACGAAAGGCATGGGAGATTTGCTAATCCTAATCTAAATAGGAGAGGAGAGTTTTCTGACCCCAACAGGGAAGCTAAAATCCCTTACCCTAGTCATTGTAGGAAAGAGGATACCCAAATCCTTAGGAGTACAAGATGAAAGTTGACATCCCCTCTTTCAGCGGGAATCTTGATATAGAATCTTTTCTGGATTGGATCTACGAGGTAGATAAATTCTTTGACATGGATTATGTTCCCATAGAGAAACAAGTCAAATTTATGAGATACAAATTTGAGGAAGGAGTAGTCGCATGGTGGGATCAATTGCAAATCTCATGAAGGCATTAAGGAAAGCAACCCATGAAGATATAGAGGCGCATGAAGCAACTTTTACAAGGTAGATTCCTTCTACCTGATTATCAACAGATCTTCTACAATCAATTTTAGCAATGCATGCAAGATACGAGGACTGTGACAGCATACACGAAGGAGTTCTATCACCTCGCATCGCGGTGTGATCTGTCACTGACAGAGGAGCAGCAGACTGCAAAGTATATCCACAGGTTAAAATACCCCATCCAGGAGCGTGTGGTGCTCCAAGACTTATACTCGATCGATGAAGCCCAAAATAAGACCATGAAGGTTAAGAGGTTGTAGAACAAGGCCTTACCCTTACCCTTCAAGAACGCAGCAGAAAGGACATCCGACAGCACAAGAACTTAGTAAGGTTTGACCTCGAACGAATGACCTCCATCCCGTAAGGCGATTGATGCCCCTCTAGCAAACTCAGTGACGACATCTACCCCCACTGCTAAGGGAAAGGAGAATCCATATGCTAA
This sequence comes from Agave tequilana, assembly GCA_038442645.1. Taxonomy (NCBI): domain Eukaryota; kingdom Viridiplantae; phylum Streptophyta; class Magnoliopsida; order Asparagales; family Asparagaceae; genus Agave; species Agave tequilana. The sequence goes on from JAVJIF010009616.1 coordinate 181,809, forward strand.
GCCCGAGGTTGGCAAATGTTACCAGTATGGCGAACTCGGACGCAGGTCTAATGAGCGTCAAAGAGAAGGCCCATCAACATGGCGGACTATGAGGATGAAAATGAGATGCTGATTGAGATCGAGCCAGAAGACACCGACCTCATTGAGGAAAAAGGAGAAGCAGCTACCTGCCTGATCTAGCGGTTGCTATGCAACCAAAAGAAGCCTGACACCACATAAAGATATCAGATTTTCTACTCAAGGTGTTCGGTAAAGAAAAAGGTGTGTAACCTCATCATTGACAATGGCAGTTATGAAAACATTGTCTCTACCACTTTGGTAGACTATTTGAAGTTAGAAGTGGAGCAACACCCTCACCCCTACATCATTGGGTGGATAAAGAAGGATCCATGCATAAAGGTAACGAATCTTTGTCAAGTCCCTATTTCGATTGGCAAGTTTTATCAAGATTTAGTTACCTGTAATGTTATTGATATGGATGCATATCACATACTATTGGGATAACCATGGTAATATAATGTCGATGCTACCCATCGTGACAAGATGAACATATACATGTTTACTTTGGAGGGCAAGAGGATTGCCATGAAAGTAATACCTCCACCACCTAAGCCGACTAAAGAAGAAGAGCCAAAGTTCATATCCATATGCAACCGAGGTGAGTTCCTAGTGGAGTCTAAGGAGACAAAGTAATGATTTTCTTTGGTAGTCAAAGAAAAAGTCGACCCAATAATTGAAGTTCCTGAGAAGATGAACCGGATGCTAGAAGAGTTCCAAGGAATAGTTCATGAGGAGCTCCGGGATGAACTGCCACCCATGAGGGATTCCAGCACCATATTGATCTGATCCTGAGGACGAGTCTATCCAACCTTCTACACTACCAGATGAATCTAAAGGAGAGTGAAATTCTAAGGGAGAAGGTTGAAGAACTGATTCAGAAGGGACATATTAGAGAGAGTATGAGTCTATGTGCAGAACTGACCCTTTTGAAGTCAAAGAAGGATGAAAATTGGAGCATGTGCACAGGCAGCTGAGCCACCAACAAGATAACAATCCGATATCGATTCCCAATACTTCACCTTGATGATATGTTGGATCAATTAGAAAGGTCTTGCATTGTCATGCCCCGCTTCCCAAAATGTACTAGAGTGGAGACGTGACGAGAGTCGGTGACATATATACACGAGAAGAAAATCCCATGTATACACACTAAGCTTAAAGTAAGCTGAGCAAGCTATATAAATCATTTACGAAGACAATATAATCACTGCAATAATACATATAATTCTCACACATGCTAATATTAATCTATGAATAATTAAATAGAATAAAGCAGAGTACGAACAATATAGAGAATCAAAAAATGAAACGAGGAATGAAGAACAAAGCAAGAATAATACCCAAGATCAGAAGATCAAATGAATAAGTCTGAGCTCCTAGTGACATGTGAGCTTCTCCCGAATACCTGATCAACAAAATGTAATAACCGTAGACCTGAATGTGCAAATCCAGGGAGTCAGAGAAACTTCCAATGAGTGTGTAAAATGAGGGAAGGTTCACGTGCATAACAGTGTGTATATAACACTACAACAATATAATACACGAAAAAAGACAAGAATTAAAAGATAGCATGGTTTGATAAAATAACATTCAACATGTTATCAGTATTACAATAACAGGCAATGCGTAATGAAAAAAGTAATGAAATTCAACTATTATAAATAATCATGTGTCAGGTCAAGTCTCTATCATATCATATATGTATCAGGTGTCTATCATGGCAGGTACGCATATAACAAGGTAGCACACATCAAACATGGCGTATCATGTCAGTGAGTTATTATTAATTATGTTAGTGAACACCAATTACCATATGTAATAGATGTATCCCATACTACGCCTACAACACATGTCAATCGGGGTCCGATGTTATTAAAACTGATCGGTTAGAGATATTGCCTGTGTTTTAAGTGAGTCCCGTACATACCCGTGACCACGGCCAAAACTTCTGGCGCTGAACCATGCCCTACCGCTAGACAGTCATGTAGCATGTATAATAGAAACAAGAACAGGGCGGGGTGTCAATCACTCCAAGAGAACCCTACAGTGGAACCCTCTTTCGGCTGCACAATCCTTATCCTAGGTCCACCCAAAATATAAACATTATCCCCTCCATCAATTTTTCCAGTCCCAGTTTAAGTTGTTTAATATCATGTAATATAGATTATCAAGATTAACTAATGTAAGTGTTACCTACATCACTGGGATAATTCGATGATAGTCACGGTAATAACATCAACACTGTGATCAGGATATCGATATAACATGATGTCTGTGTAAATCACCTAGAGGGGAGGTGAATAGGTGATAAGCTAATTTAATGGTCAATAATGCGGAATTAAAACTTATATGATGCAAACTAAAACTTCTTAAACTAAACACCACGTATAACACAAGAGTGTAGCCGGATTCCCCGTGAAGGGCTCTGGACTAACTCCTCAAGATTCCTCTAAATAAGAGTTGAGGTGCCGCGTTAGCTCTCTTGGTTGAATACAAGTGTTAGCAAACAATCCCCAAGCATATAACAATGAAGCACACAATGTATATCAAGCATATAAAGATAAAGACAATATAAGCATGTAAGATATAAACAAGTAAGAGATAGAGAGAGCAATCACAAACACGGGAGATTTGTTTCGAGGTTCGAGCACACTTGCTCTACATCCCCGCCTTCAACACTATGAAGGATTTCCACTAAAATCGATCCGGATCACTTGGTGCCACAACACCTACAAGCTCTTGGACTCCCTAGTCCCTCTCTTGTTCCCGCAAGAACACACCGCAAGCCCACTAGCTTGCCGAGGCCGCACCTCAAACACCGAGTTCACATAAGAACCCGAAACACCGCGGGCACACACGTCCGCCTCCTCAAAGTACAAAGATGGAACTTTGGTGATCACAACTCTTTGATCACCTAAAAACCTCTCACAACAAATCCCTATAGGTAGATATAGCAATGGATAGCTCAAGTGTTGTGTGAGAAAACAAGGATTGAGATGGTGGAGGAAAACTCAAGAAAATCACTTTTAAACACTCTTGATAAACTCCCCTTTTGATTGGAAATATTTGCTCTCAAATAAGTGGAGAAAACTTCTTAATGGAGTTGGAAAAACTAGCTCAAAACCCACTTGAAAATCTTGTTGAAAACAGCCCCAAAAAGTCCCAATTTATAGGGCTAGAAAAAACTAGCCGTTGGGAGCCAGATTGGCCTGTCGCTCGATCGCCCGGTCGACCGGCCAACGGTCAGATTTCTGACCGTTGTGCCAGCGGTCGACCGGCCCGGTCGACCGAGGCCTGGATACAGAGAGCAGGCTCTCTGTCCGGTCAACCGTCCCGGTCGACCGGGGCCTTTCCAGAGAGCAGAGCTCTCTGGACGGTCGACCGTCCCAGTCGACCGGCCCTTCAGCCAGACTGGCGTGCACGTCTGTCCACGTCGATCGACTGACTCGATCGACCGACTTCAAGCTTCGGTCGACCGGCCCGGTCGACCGGCTGAAGCCAGGACAGGAATTCTGGGATTAAAAACTTGGTTATTTTTGACTCAATAAAATTGCATAAAATCATGAAAAATCTACAAAAATAGTTTCAGTATAATACTTTGATAAACAAACATGCTTGAGCAAAATCAAGACATGTTACAAACAATTTGAACAATTTTTGTAACTTGAAAATTTTAGCTAAAAACGAAAACTGTATTTTCCCAAAACTTATTTTTTCAAACTTCTCCAAATACAAAAATAAGATATTTAAACTCTTTTAAAGCATAGTGTGTATGGATATGATCCACTACACATACATGGTGAAATATCTATGTTTTTGACAATAAGATCTAAACATGGTTTTGGTTAAAGACATGTATATAAGAAATTCCAAAAACCAAATCGGTATTTTTCAAAAAGAAAACTCTTTTGTATTTTCCAAAATACAAATTCATTTATGAAAAACTTATCTAAATCAAGAGTGTGTGTGTGTGTGTGTGTGTGTGTGTGTAAGATATACTTGAGCAATCCACCAACTATTCTATCTTTTATATTTTAACTAAAAACAAAATCTTATAAAAACAAACCTAGACACAAGTCTTGATCTTGAAGGTCTTCACTTGAAGTCTTCTCATCTTCTTGACTTGGTCCAAACACGATCCAACGAACTCGACTCCTCTTGAGTACTTGATAAAGTCTTGATTCATAGGCTCGTGAATCAAACCGTGTTAGCTCCAAAACTTGCCTTTAAGTCCTTTGTTGAAGCTACACACCTACTAAGATCTTGATCATGAATCTGTCACTAATTAAACACAAGATTATTAGTACTATAACTACATGAGTTGATCATCATCAAAACTAGAGTGATGGGCCTTTGGGCCAACAATCTCCCCCTTTTTGATGATGACAAAACTCATGAAGTTATATATGCATGGATTAAAGTAAAGCTTCAAAGAAGCTCCCCCTTAACTCATACATCACACTAAACAATAATATATGGCAATGAAGCACATGAATCTAAACAAACATGTATGCAAATATAAGGAGATAAATATGTAAATCACCGAGGGGGGGTGAATAGGTGATAAGATAATCTAATGGTCAATAATGCGGAATTAAAAACTTATTACACTAAACACCAAGTTTAACACAAGAGTGTAGCCGAATTCCCCGTGAAGGGCTCTGGACTAACTCCTCAAGATTCCTCTAGTTAAGAGTTGAGGTGCCGCGTTGGCTCTCTTGGTTAAAAACTAGTGTTAGCAAACACACCCCAAGCATATAACAATTAAGCACAATATGAATATCAAGCATGTAAAGATAAAAACAATAATAGCATGCAAGATATAAAGACAAAGAGATAGAGAGTGAGCAATCGCAAACACGGGGGATTTATTTTGAGGTTCGAGCACACTTGCTTTACATCCCCGCCTTCAACACCTTGAAGGATTTCCACAATAATCGATCCCACCAGATCACTCAGTGTCGCAACACCTACAAGGAGTTCCCACTAGAACTCTTGGATTCTCTAGTCCCGTACATACCGCAAGCCCATAAGCTCGTCGAGACCGCACCTCAAACACGGAGTTCACACACGAACTCGAAACACCGCGAACTCGCAAGTCCGCCTCCTCAAAGTACAAAATAGAACTTTGGTGATCACAACTCTTTGATCACCTAAAATCCTCTCACAACAAAAGATCCCTATAGGATAGGTATAGCAATGGATAGCTCAAGTGTTGTGTGAGAAAACAAGGATTGAGATGGTGGAGGAAAACTCAAGAAAATCACTTTTAAACACTCTTGATAAACTCCCTTTTGATTGAAAATATTTGCTCTCAAATAAGTGGAGAAAACTTCTTAATGGAGTTAAAAAAACTAGCTCAAAACTCACTTCAAAATCTTAGAGAAAACAGCAATCAAACCCCCAAATTTATAGGGCTAGAAAAACTAGCCGTTGGGATCCAGGTGGCCTGGCGGTCGACCGCCCGGTCGACCGCCAACGGTCATTTTTCTGACCGTTGGGGCAACGGTCGACCGGTCGATCGACCGAGCCTCTGGAACAGAGAGCAGGGCTCTCTGCCGGTCGACCGGGGCATTTCCAGAGAGCAAAGCTCTCTGGACGGTCGACCGGGTCGGTCGACCGGCCTTCCAGCACAGGCTGGCGTGCACGTCTGTGTACGTCGGTCGACCGGCCCGGTCGACCGTCTTCAAAGCGTGATCGACCGTCCGGTCGACCGGCTGAAGCCAGTCCTGACAATTTTGGGGATTAAAATGTTAGTCATTTTAACTTAAATAAAATCTCATAAATTCACAAAAAAATCTACAAAAATAGTTTCAATGTTATACTATGATAATCAAACATGCTTGCACAAAATCAAGACATGTTACAAACAATTTGAACTATTTTTGTAACTTGGAAATTTTGGCTAAAAACGAAAACTGTATTTTTCCAAAATTGGTTTTTCCAAAACTTATTTTTCAAAACTTCTCCAAATACAAAAATAAGATATTTAAACTCTTTTAAAGCATAGTGTGTATGGATATAATCCACTACACAAACATGGTGAAATATCTATGTTTTTGACATTAAGCTCTAAATTTTGTTTTGGTTAAAACATATAAACTTTAAATACCAAAAATCAAACCGGTATTTTTCTAAAAGAAAATTCTTTTATGAAAACTCATCTAATCAAGAGTGTGTGTGTATGTATAATATACTTGAATAATCCACCAACTATTCTATCCTTTACATTTTATCTAAAACAAAATCTTATAAAACAAACCTAGACACAAGTCTTGATTTTGAAGTCTTCACTTGAAGTCTTCTTCTCCTTCTTGACTTGGTCCAAACATCAATGAGCTAGACTCCTCTTGAGTACTTGATGTGGTCTTGATGCACAAGCTCGTGAATCAAACCGTGCTAGCTCCAAAACTTGACTTTAAATCCTTTGTTGAAGCTACACACCTACTAAGATCTTGATCATGAATCTGTCACTAATTAAACACAAGATCATTAGTACTATAACTACATGAGTTGATCATCATCAAAACTAGATTGTTGGCCCAAAGGCCCATCACTCTAGTTTTGATGATGACAAAACTCATGAAGTTATATATGCATGGGTTAAAGTAAAGCTTCAAGGAAGCTCCCCCTTAACTCATGCATAACAATAAACAAATAAATATGGCAATGAAGCACATAAACATGTATGCAAATATACGGAGATAAACATGCTAATCAAGCATAAAACTCATCAAATTCTTTTTCTCCTATTTGCAAAACAAAACATATATGCATAAACATAAATACTTCTCCCCCTTTATGAATAAAGCAAGGAAAACATGCATATATACTAAAATACTTCTCCCCCTTTTTGTCAATAATCAACAAAGGGTTAAACTAAAAACAAAACTAACAAAGTCTTCTCCCCCTTTTTGTCATAAACAAAGAGATCAATAAGGGGTGAAATTGAATCAATCAATAAAAGTTTTATATGCGATATACATTCATGAAGAGGAAGACGCTAAGTTAACTTCCCTACATATATGCATTACATGAAGAAGGGATGACAAGCCCTAACTCACATAACGCATAATATGTAATGCATAAGAGGAGATGTGAAGCTCCCCCTACACACGTGTGCCGCATAAAGAAGAGTTGTCAAGCTCCTCAATATAAGATACACTCAACATGAATCTATATGTAGAAGAGATGTTAAGCTCTCCTTGCATATAGGCAATACAAATCAAAACATTTTTAATTTTCAAAATTTTGATTTTTCTCAATAAAACAAATTTTGAGATATCTTAGTAAAACAAATTTTAAGATACCAAATGTAAATAAACATGATAAATTTTGAATTTTTCAAATAGGTAAAACATATAGATACCAATTGAAAAAACAATGCATAAGCTTATTAAAAAGACAATTGAGATACCAATTGAAAATGAAGTTTTAAATTTAGCTTAGCATAAACTTTTGTGCTTTAAATATGTAAACCAATTGTAAAACAAGCACACGAAAATCATATATATGTATGAGAAATGATAATATCAATAGAGATTGATATAAGTTGAAATTGAAAACATACATATATATAAACAAGATTATGAGTATACAAAAATATATCAATTGTGATACCAAAAGTGAAAAAACACCTAGAGGGGGGGTGAATAGGTGTAAGTGCTAATCTTAAAAACTAAGTGCGCTAAATGCGGAAGCTAATGCAAATTATTACAAACACACTTAATACAATTAACAAGTGTAGCCGAATTCCCCGTGAAGGGCTCTGGACTAACTCCTCTTGATTCCCCTTGAATGGGTTGAGGTGCTATGTGAAGCTCTTGTTGATTAAGTATAAGTGAGGCACACACAAACAACCAAGTATATACAAGATATAGCAATATGAAATATGAAAGGCACAATGCAAGCAATGTATGATATGAATAATGAATGATGCTATGCACAATATAAAGAGAGAGAGTTGAGAGACAAGTGGATCAAACGCAAAGGCCAAGATATGTTTCGAGGTTCGAGCACCTAGCTCTACATCCCCGCCTACACCACCATGTAGGATTTCCAATCCACTATAACGTCCACCGAGGACTCCCACCGAGGGAACCTTCACCGAGAAGGATTTGTTACAACACAAGGAGTACCGAACTCCTCTTTCAAACACCGCCTCACAACCTAGGGGTAAGCCAACAACCAATGCCTCTATCGAAGAGGGTTACAAACCAAACTCCACCTCTCACTAGAGGGAGTAAACCAATCTCCCGATCACCTCTACCAAAGAGGGATACAACAAGAATAAGGGTGTATACAACAAGTGATTTCTTTCAACCACAAACAATCTCTCTTTCTTTTCTCTTTTTCCACAAAACAAATGATCCTAATAGATTAGGATAGAAGATAGCTCAAGTGTGAAAAAACTAAGTGTTTTGATCAAAGAAAACTCTTGGGAAAACACAACAAATGATATAAAGATTTTTGCTCAAAAACAATTCCCAAAACCTAGTCTCTTTGAAATAACAAAACACTTAAAAACAAACAAGATGAATCTTTTTGCTCTTTAAACTCTTTTAAAAACTTCTTTCTAAAACCAGAGAATGGGAGAAAATCAGCTCTAAAAATCTTAGCTAAAACCCCCAAGAGTTGGGGTATTTATAGCCCAAACAGAAAAATTAGCCGTTAGGCTGATGTGGCAGCCTGACAGACTAACGGTCGACCGGCCCGGTCGACCGCCAACGGTCAGAAATGTAACCGTTGGGCAACCACGGTCGACCAGCACGGTCGACCCAAACAAACAGAGAGCTCTGCTCTCAGACCCGGTCGACCCTGACGGTCGACCGTCCAAAGTCTGCCAAACGTGCACAGATCTGTGCACGTCAGTCGACCGGCCCGGTCGACCGACTTCACCCAAGTCGACTATGTCAGTTTAGTAGTCGACTGGTTGAAACCTGGAACAGAAATTTGGGCCAGAAAAGCAGTTTAAAAATATTTTGAAAAATCTTTTAACACTTCTAAAAATCACCAAAACTTGTTTTAACATTTTATATTGAAACACAAACAAGTGATAAAAATTTCAAGGCATATATCAATTATATCAATTCATTTTTGAGTCTTGCAAATTTTATCAAAACCAACACTTGTATTTTTATCAAACTTGATTTTTCAATACATGAATAGGGAAGTCAAAATAAGTTTGTATAAGTCATTTAAGCATGTATGTATAAGTAGAATACATCTACTATACATATAAACTATGTAAACTTGTTTTGATCAATCTATTCATGAAAACTAAAAATCAAACATAAAACGTGTGTGTTATTGTGCACTTGAGCATATCAACTATACTAAGCTTTACAATATGGATCTAAAAACACACTATCTAAACTATGGATACCTAAGTCTTCTTGATGATCTTCATCTTCAAGTTGACTCGATCCAAAACTCCATCCATGGGTTAGGCAATGTGTGATCTTGAAGCTTTGGCCCTGGAATCACCATGAAAAGCTTCTAAACACCTTGTTGAAGCTAATCATCAAATAATATCTTGGGTAATGAATCTGAAACTTAAACAACACAAGATTATTAGTAAACATAACTACATGAGTTAATCATCATCAAAACTAGGGTGGAAGGCCTTTGGGCCAACAATCTCCCCCTTTTTGATGATGACAAAACTCATGGAGTTATATATGCATGGATTAAAGTTAAGCTTCAAAGAAGCTCCCCCTTAACTCATGCATAAACAAATAAACAAAAGATATGCAATGAATGTACATAAATATGTATGCATCAACATGCATAAAACACATAAACATGTTCTAGAAGCTCTAGATACCAATTAAATTAATAAAACATTAACAAAAATACTAGATGCTCTAGATACCAATAAAACTTAATATATGCAAAAATATAAGTATGCATATATAAACCAAAATCTTTCTCCCCCCTTTTGTCAATCATCAACAAAGGGGTAAACAATCAAAAACAATAAAATGAGGGGTAAAAATCTTTCTCCCCCTTTTTGTTAATCAAAACAATAAAAAAATAGTGTTCTCCCCCTTTTTGTCTAAAAACAAAAACAAGGTCAATAAGGGGTGACAATCAATTAGGACATCAATTTAAAATATGTCAATGAAGCATCTTGATACCAATTGAAAATAAATAAAGATCAATAAATGTTATATGCTATATACATTCATGAAGAGGAAGACGCTAAGTTAACTTCCCTACACATATGCATTACATGAAGGAGGGATGTTAAGCCCTAATTCACATAACACACATTATGTAATGCATAAGAGGAGATGTGAAGCTCCCCCTACACACGTGTACCACATAAAGAAGAGATGTCAATATAAGATACACTCAACATGAATCTATATGTGGAAGAGATGTTAAGCTCTCCTTGCATATAGTCAATATAAATCAAAACTTTTGTATTTTTCTTTAAACAAAATTTTTGAGATACCAATTTAAAACACAAAACATCTTGATATCAAAAGATAGTATTTTTCTTTTAAGAAAATGATATCAAATTAAACTTTTTATCTATATATTTTTTATCATAAAGCGAGGGAGTGAAAGGCAAATACCAATTGAAATATGAAAAACGAATTTTCTCCCCCTTTATGAAATACCAACAAAAACTATGCGTAGGCTTGTAATAAGATACCAATTGAAAACTAAATCAATTGAAATAAAGTTGAAGCTCAAGCTCTAGCATAAACAAGATTTGTGAAAATTTATATCTTGAGCACAAATAAAACAAGTATATGTGTATGAAATAGAATGAGTACCAAACACTAATAGATGATACCAATTGAAAATATACATATGATTGTAGTTCATTTTTGCATCATCTTCCACCTCTCTACCATGCATAATATTAATAAAAATTTGTTTTTTTGCTCTTTTTCTCTCTATTTTTGCAGGTCCATATTTTAATGGAGAAGAGGCCCACAAATCCATGTAATTATCAAAGAATTAAAGGATTAATCAAGGCCCAAAAGAGAAGCCCAAGAGTTGAGCCCAGGTTCTGGAGCTATCCATGCACCCAGTCAGACTTTTAGAAGCTCCAACGTGGCTAACAACCTGCGAAAAAACAGCAACAGAAATCGCTGGTATAACGGCCTAGATTCTGCCGCGGAAACGCAGCTCTGGCCGCGGATCCGCGGCAGTTATCTGGCCGTTGAGCCAGCAATTGATCCCCAGCTGTCTGATTCTGGAGCCTTCTTCTCCTGAGGCCTATAAATAGACCATCAGGGCCAGTACAAAAAGAGAGGAAAGAGCTTATAATTTTTGGTTTTTCTCTAGGTTTTTAGTGTTCTTAGTCTTCTTCTTCCTCCTAGAAATTCTGCAAGAGAGAGATAGTGAGAAAGTGAAAGCTTGTAATCAAGGAGTGACAACTTGAAGCAAAGCAAGGATTAATCCAATCTACTTTCTCTTCTATTGCAATTTCTAGAGCTTTTCATTTCTTACTTTATTTCCTTCAAGCTTTACTTTCATAGCATAATGTCTTGTTGTTTTCTTTCTAGTGTAATGGATAGCTAACTTCTTCTAACAGGACTACCTAACCACTAACTTTGCTAACTTCTAACTCTTGGTTGATTGCTAATTCTTAATCTTGCAAATGTTTAGTCTCTTTCATCCCCGATGGGTTACTTTCATTCTTGGCAAACTCTTGTTGTAATTCTCCATATGATTCATGTGTGCCTCATTTAGAGCCTTGTCTTAGAATAAGTGCCTTGATGGAACATGGAGATGGAACACCAAACATATGCTATTTGTTGTACAACTTTCTTACTTCAATGCTAACTTATTGTATGGCCTTGAATGTCTAATGAATTTTGTATCTTCTTCCTTAGCATCCCTTGAGTGACACTCCCCGATTCCACCATGAAATTCTATCTTGAGAGCCGATGAAATCAATGAGGCTACAAGACAAGTCCAAGATGATCACCCATCTATCAAAGGGGAAAGTAACTTGACCAACAAGCAAGACAAACACTTGCCGATGAACCAACATGAGGCATGCTTCACCCTAACGGAGATTAGTAAGTTAGCAAGCTAGTAAGGTTAGCTAGTCATGGCTTTTTCCATTCTAAAAGTCTTTTGCAAGTTTTCTCTACTTTAGTTTTCTTCCTAAAAGCAACTCTTGTTTTCAAATTCTTTTTATTCTCTTTTCATCGTTTTTACTTTCATGTACAAAACCACAACCAATTCTTTCACCTATTTTTCCATGTCTTTTTCATTCTTTTGAAACAAAGAAGAACTTTCGTTTGTCTTTCTTCAACATCAAACCGTAAAGCTTCCATCGTGAGCTCTCCTTATGGATTTCGACCCGTATAGCTTATGCTACTACGGTGATTTGGAAAGGAGTGATTAAGCACCTAAGGTTGACTCTAAATCTTCTCTCTTTTGTTGAATATTTGTGCGAATTATACTCCACTTCTCTTCTTTCTTTATCAAATTTTTGGCGCCGTTGCCGGAGGAGCAACAGTTTTGATTCAATTGAAGAACTAAACGAACTTTCTTCTCTGTTGCAGGTTACAGGTGAAGAAACAGGAAACCTAGCATTGCAGTGACATATAAGTGGCCCTGGACCTCTGCTCTAGAAAGCAGAGACCAGTTACCCTCTGATTTGCCGCGATTCCACGGCCAAAGCCGAGGATCCGCGGCAAAGAGGAGTGAACTACTAACAGTTTTCTGCAGGGTTGCTTGCTCTGCAAAAATACAGCTTCTGCAGTACTTAATTCTTGTATGCTTCACCATATTCCTGCTAATAATCAACAGTAAAATATTAGTTGTAAAGTTAAAAATTGATTAGACGTTTGCATTTCTAGGCACGTGTCTTTTCAATTCATTTACTTTACTATTGAAGAGTGCTGGAGCAAGGTACGTGCGCATTGCATTTTGACTAGGACTCACTTCTTGGTTGATTTATATCACTTTGAGTGAACCTTGTTTGCTTATACTGTACACTTGCACCAAACTGATTTTAAGGGCATCACCCCATAAATAAGATAAGGTGGGGGATTTCATCACCCTTTCCTTGGCCCAAAAATCATTTTTCCAAGCACTCACAATCCCAAGCTTTTAATAAAATCTGATAGACGTTGGCCCTAGGGACATCCGGACTCAGTAGGAGATCGGCTGAAGTTGGAAGTTGATTTTGATTCATACTCCGGTGAAATCAGTGTCTAAGGCTGGGGATTAAGAGGTTAAGCCTCGAAGATACTGTGGTTTGGCGTAATTAAGGCCCGTTGCTTACGCACGGATACCTCCCACCGTATTTTGCCCCTACCTGGCTGATTAGCTGTGGTCTGATTCAAGCAACAACCTTCTTTGGTTCATCGAACAGTTAGGAGTCGTCTAGGTCCAGGAATCCTAGATAGCTCGGGATTGATTTTTCTTTTATTGTTTGTTATTTTTTCTTTTCGCTGGTGTGATCGGTGAACGTTGTTTGTGACTATATATGCAAGAGTGGTACCGGGATCCAGATTCTACAAGACTTATTAGAATTTCTACACTTGCACCAACACCACCACTTCACACAATGGAAAACAACGTTTCACTTCAAGACAGATTCTATCCTATTCGCACCTCCCTTCCATCATGCATTCTTCTCCCTGTTACCAATGAAAATCATTTTGAGCTGAAACCACAATTCATCAATACACTTCCACGATTTCATGGTTTAGAGTCTGAGGACGCATACTTCTTCATTCGAGAGTTTGAAGAAGTATGCGTAATGATGAGAATTTCCCAATTGACTAAGGATGCTGTTAGGTTAAGGTTCATACCTTTTGCACCGAAAGACTTAGCTAAGAAATGGCTTTACAATCTTCCCGCCAGTTCGATATCGTCATGGGAAGATTTTGTAAAAGTCTTTCTTAAGAAATTTTATCCCATTCATAAGACAGCCCTCATGAGAAAAAACATCATGCAATTCAAGCAAGAATCACACGAACCCTTCTGGAAGTATTTTGAACGCTTTAAAGACCTTCTAGCCCAATGTCCTCATCACGGCATAGAGAAATGGCGTCAATGCCAAATTATCTATGACGGACTAGATTACCAAACGAAAACACTCCTTGAATCCATGTGCCAAGGGAAATTTTTGAAGAAAGATGAGAATCAGGGGTGGGATCTCTTTGAAGCTTTAGCTGAGAAAACCATTCAATGGGAGTCATGCCCAGATAAACCTACTCCCACTACTTCCAGAACCGGTATGCATTCTATAGAATCCTCTATAGCTGCTGAAGCCAACATCACACAATTAATGAAGAGGATAGAACTGCTTGAATCACGGGAACATTCTGCTGTTAATCAGGTCAACCCATCACCTATGGTCAAACCAGGTTGCACCTTTTGTCATGACCTCAACCATGTATTCGAGGAGTGTCCTGTATATCAGTCTCAATCATATCAGGAGAATACGAATGCTACTTTTACCAGACCCAATCACAATCCATACTCCAATACGTACAATCCGGGATGACGAAACCATCCAAATTTTTCGTGGAGTCAGTCTGGTCCTGAGCAACATAGGCCACCATTTCCACATCCATATAATGCTCAGTCTCACCCACACAGTTTCAATCAGAATTCACCGAATTTTCATCCATATCAAAGTCCACCACAGCCACAAACTTATCAGAGCCCACCACACTACCAAACACACTTCCAGTCTTCATACCACCAACATCCACCCCAGAATGATTCAAATGAGAAAATATCGGAGTTGATGAAAAGGATAGAAACCCTAGCAAAGACCCATCAATAGGATATGAATAAAGTACAGGTCCAGATTGGGCAACTGACTAATTCTTTAAGTGGGAGACAACAAGGAATGTTTCCAAGCCAGCCAGTGCCCAATCCCAAAAATCACTTCCCTTTACATGAAGTGGAAGACACGGGCCCCAGTCATTGCAACGCTATTCATATTCTTAGATCTGGAAAGAAAGTAGATAATAGGGTTTCTAATCATTCATCCCATCCAGTACCAAAGTCAACACCTCCAGTCCCGGTACAACCAACTTCTGACAATCCATCTTCTAGTTCAGAGCCATCAAAAGCAAAAGGAAAAGACAAAGTAGATGAGCAACCTTATAAGCCTAGTGTACCATTTCTAAATAGGCTTACAAATCACAAGATGAATGCTCATATGGAGAAGATAAGAGAAATGTTCAACAAGGTCCAAATCAATGTACCTCTTCTTGATGCAATACAACAAGTGCCATCATATGCAAAATTTTTAAAAGAAATGTGCACCAAGAAGAGGAAAACACAAGTCCCTAAGAAAGTCTTCCTAGTATCCAACATCAGTGAGTTGCTCACTGGGCCAATTCCGAAGAAATACAAAGACCCAGGGAGCCCAACAATCTCTTGTGTCATAGGACAGACTACCATTAATAGGGCACTACTTGATTTGGGGGCCAGTATCAATCTCCTACCTTTTTCTGTGTATCAACAATTGGGGTTAGGTGATCTCCGCCTGACCCAAATGACGATACAACTGGCTGATCGCTCTGTCAAGAGACCTAAGGGGAAATTCACGATATTCTTGTCAGAGTTGGGGAGTTCATTTACCCTGTGGATTTTGTAGTTCTTGAGACACAACCTGTGTCTAATACCAATCATAGGGCTCAAACTCCTGTCATCTTGGGACGACCATTCCTGGCTACAGCAAATACCATCATCAATTGCAGGAATGGGTCAATGAGGATAACTTTTGGTGACATGACGAGAGAAGTGAATGTCTTCAGCATGCAACCTCGTAGGATAAAAGATCAAACATTTGAGGTTAACTTTGTCAGGAACAATCAGGAGAAGACAAGTAAAGATGAGTCACAAGTTTGTGATTCTCTTGAAGTGAAAAATCCTGTTATCCGAGTACCCTTTCAAAAGGGGAAAGTTGATTTTGATATTTTCACTTTCAGTGAGCCAACCGTGAATGTATCCCATGAGGATACAATTCAAGAACCTCCGATGATATAACTTTTGAAGACCTCTTCGCTGATGAAATCATGTGTCTGGATGAGCCAACTCGGGGTTGGTTAACTAGTTGTACATCTCTGAAGGATAATGTTGACCTCAGTTTTGAGTTGTATGGAAATGAGCTGGAATTTCTTAACACTGGGAGTAAAGAAATTCAGAGTGCAAAAAGTGGTGATGAAGAAATTTTTAGTAAATTTTGTGGTGAAATGAGGATGAATAACAATGAGCAATTGAAACTGAAAATGCCTAAGGATCAGAAAATAATTGAATTCGTTTCCCAACTGTGCCCGCGCAAACAGACACATTGGAACGATGGGAAACGGGCCAGAGGGAAACGACCAAAGAAAACCCTAGGCGATGGACATACGTGTATATATTCCTTGTAAATAATTTTTTGCACTCTTTTGTAAATAATAAAAAAAAGAAAAAGAAGAAAATGAGGGACTTTTGTGCAAATTCCTTTAAAAGAGTTCTACAACTTTCAAAATTCAAATCCCTCAAAACCCTAGGTTTCTCCATAACTCTTTTTCCCTAGGGTCAAACTCCTTCTTTCAAAATTTCAAGTCCCTAGGTTTGTAAATATCTTTTTACCTAGGGATAAAAGTGGAACTCCCAATCTTTTCCCTCCTATAAATATCCTCTTCAACCCACTTCTACTCCCTCAAACGCAAAATCAACCTCAGATCTAAAACCCCTCTCAAAGCGCCGCCTCACCAAATTTTCCCGATCCTCTGCTTCTCCAAGAAAGTCGCGACTCCGCAACCAGAGCCGCAGATCCGCGGCTGTACTGACATTTCTGGAGCGCCGCCAAAGTCTTCACCGATCGATTTTGTTCCCTGGTGGCCGATCTGTTGCCATATCTTCCCGAATCCATCTCCTGTGCCCTCTGCAAGATCGAGATTTGTTTCCCCCACGAATTCCGGGGGCGGTTTGAATCTTGATCTCTCCAATTTTATTGCTTTGATCCTAGATTATTAGCATGGCACCTCTGATATTTGATGAGAAAGACTTTGGGAAAATATTATGTGATCCGAATGGGTATGGCCATATGTTTCTAGATCGAATTAGGGCTTGGGATTGGTATACGTTAGTGTACGATAACTCTGAGAACGATGCCTTTTATTGTCCCGAATTGGTGACAATGTTCTACACTAATATTGACCATGCATCTGTTGACACACACATATACCAATTTACCGTACACATGCCCTTGGGCGACTTGTTCATCACTCTTCCTCTTCTTGAGGAACACACACATGTCCCCATTCACCCACAGCACAGCGATCCCCTCCCACTGATCGATTATATGACACTCATGGGGGCTCGCTGCACTGAGCAGGACCGCGGGCTTAAGGCCAGCACTACCTTTAGGAACGTACACTGCGTTGGACGCTAGATCCAACGTAACATTTTAGGGCTGGACCACACAACTTCCTTCAACCGCCCGGTGTTGCAAATAATTCACGATTTAATGACCAGGCAACACACGGTCTGCTTAAATAAGGTCATCTTCCACGCAATCATAGCCAACTCTTCACGTACCCGAGGTGCCAAACACTCTCACCCTATTCTGATTACGCGTCTGTGTAGGACTTTCCTACCGGACGCCGTATTTGAATCATTTGACCGAGTGTTTGTTGCACCTGAGCGACCCACCAGTTCCTATAATAGCTGTTTGCACGCAGTTTGGACTCCTAGTGTCCAGCCCGAAGATGTGCCGGTGGAGTCCTCCTCTGAGGAGAGTCTTTAGGAGGAAGATGAGCCTTAGTTTGGGCGTCAGGATCCCCCAACAGATTCACGAGCCTTCATGTCCACCATCTGGAAGGGCATGAAGAAAATTTTTAGGGGGCAGGTCAGGCTTAGAAAGAAGGTGGAGGAGCAATCCTCGAGATTGGACCGCATTGAGGCGGGGCTCACACGATCACAGTCGGCTGGACCTAGCACCACCGCGGGTCCAAAACGGCAGAGGGAGTGATTTCATACCTTTTACCTATTTCATGCATCTTTTTATCTTGCATACATTGAGGACAATGCATGAGATAGGTATGGGGTTAGATTCTAACCTAGGATTTTTATTTTTAGGTTTTTTTATTTTTACTTCTAGGATTTTCATTTTCTTTTTAGGTTTTTTATTTTTTCTTTCTAGGATTTTCATTTTCTTTTTAGGTTTCTATTTTCTTTTAGATTTTACCTTTCTTTGTAGATTTTTTATTTTCTTTTAGATTTTACTTTTTAGAAAAAAATAATAAAATAAAAAAATTAAAAAAATTCTTGATCCATGTTTAAAGAATCAAGCTTCACTTTAGGGATTAAGGAAACTCTTAACTATGATTTCTAATTATAAGTTGAAAAGAGGAGTTTTGTTGGATTTTTAGGTTAAGTAAAAAAGGATAAGAAAGATAACTAGATTTTAATTCTTTCTTTAGGATATATACATTAAACATATTAAGGGATTAATCAAAGACTTTGTGACTTTATTTACATATATATATAATAAAAAAAAAAAAAAAAAAGAAAGAAAAAAGTTAAAAATATATATAAATAACTAAATAAATACTTAGCCACTAATTAAGCTGGTTAGCCGTGCCTCAAGAAGCATGGCAAGTCACGCCTAAAGGTGGTTAAGTCCTTAGTATTCATGGCCTAGTTTACTTAAGTCATCGAACCCGAGGGATGTTTTCTCATCTGGTGCCCTAAGACCGACTGGTTTGGGAGTCATCGGTAAGAGACTCGCTACAAGGGTAAATTAGAAAGCCTAAGGAATCTAAGGAAATGTAAATAAATAAATACTGTATATAAAAAAAGAAAAAATATATATATTGTTATATATATTATTAAATAAATAAACTTAGTCTAAGAAAGATCCTTCATATTTATAGATGTATATATACTAGGATTGATGCAAAATCTAGTTTTTGATCTTTTCCTTAAAAACTTAACCTAAATTGAAAACAAAACTCTAAATAGACGCTTATAAGAGGAATGACAAGTTTAGGGTAACCTGAAACCTATAACTCAAGTAAGAATCTTTAAAACATGGATCAAAATTTTCACTAACATTCTTATTTTTCTTTATGGATTTTGTGGGTGCAATCCGCTGAAAACCCTCAAGAGACAACACTCCTCCTCTAGGGTAACCAAGAGGTTTAACGGCTTGTTACACGTGCTCAGTGCAATCGTGTCACCTACGAAAGTGGTGTAATAATCTAGTTAGGATTTTCTTTTTACTTTTTGCTCGGGGACGAGCAAAAGCTAGGTATGGGGGTGTGATTGTAGTTCATTTTCGCATCATCTTCCACCTCTATACCATGCATAATATTAATAAAAATCTGTTTTTTTACTCTTTTTCTCTCTATTTTTGCAGGTCCATATTTTAATGGAGAAGAGGCCCACAAATCCATGTAATTATCAAAGAATTAAAGGATTAATCAAGGCTCAAAAGAGAAGCCCAAGAGTTGAGCCCAGGTTCTGGAGCTATCCAAGCGCCCAGTCAGACTTCTAGAAGCTCCAACGTGGCTAACAACCTGCGAAAAAACAGCAACAGAAATCGCTGGCATAACGGCCTAGATTCTGCCGCGGAAACGCGGCTCTGGCCGTGGATCCGCGGCAGTTATCTGGCCGTTGAGCCAGCGATTGATCCCCAGCTGTCTGATTCTGGAGCCTTCTTCTCCTGAGGCCTATAAATAGACCATCAGGGCCAGTGCAAAAAGAGAAGAGAGAATAGAGGAAAGAGCTTGTAATTTTTGGTTTTTCTCTAGGTTTTTAGTGCTCTTAGTCTTCTTCTTCCTCCTAGAAATTCTGCAAGAGAGAGATAGTGAGAAAGTGAAAGCTTGTAATCAAGGAGTGACAACTTGAAGCAAAGTAAGGATTAATCCAATCTACTTTCTCTTCTATTGCAATTTCTAGTACTTTTCATTTCTTGCTTTATTTCCTTCAAGCTTTACTTTCATAGCATAATGTCTTGTTGTTTTCTTTTTAGTGTAATGGATAGCTAACTTCTTCTAACATGACTAGCTAACCACTAACTTTGCTAACTTCTAACTCTTGGGTGATTGCTAATTCTTAATCTTGCAAATGTTGAGTCTCTTTCATCCCCGATGGGTTACTTTCATTCTTGGCAAACTCTTGTTGTAATTCTCCATATGATTCATGTGTGCCTCATTTAGAGCCTTGTCTTAGAATAAGTGCCTTGATGGAACATGGAGATGGAACACCAAACATATGCTATTTGTTGTACAACTTTCTTACTTCAATGCTAACTTGTTGTATGGCCTTGAATGTCTAATGAATTTTGTATCTTCTTCCTTAGCATCCATTGAGTGACACTCCCCGATTCCACCATGAAATTCTATCTTGAGAGCCAATGAAATCAATGAGGCTACAAGACAAGTCCAAGATGATCACCCATCCATCAAAGGGGAAAGTAACTTGACCAACAAGCAAGACAAACACTTGCCGATGAACCAACATGAGGCATGCTTCACCCTAACGGAGATTAGTAAGTTAGCAAGCTAGTAAGGTTAGCTAGTCATGAATTTTCCATTTTAAAAGTCTTTTGCAAGTTTTCTCTACTTTAGTTTTCTTCCTAAAAGCAATTCTTGTTTTCAAATTCTTTTTATTCTCTTTTCATCGTTTTTACTTTCATGTACAAAACCACAACCAATTCTTTCACCTATTTTCCATGTCTTTTTCATTCTTTTGAAGCAAAGAAGAACTTTCGTTTGTCTTTCTTCAACATCAAACCGTAAAGCTTCCATCGTGAGCTCTCCTTGTGGATTCGACCCGTATAGCTTATGCTACTACGGTGATTTGGAAAGGAGTGATTAAGCACCTAAGGTTGAATCTAAATCTTCTCTCTTTTGTTGAATATCTGTGTGAATTATACTCCACTTCTCTTCTTTCTTTATCAACATACACAATAAACATATGAGTATACAAAAGGATCAAAATGATACCAATTGAAATAGTTCAATGATACCAATTGATATAACAATAAGTACAAGTGTATACATCATATTAGTATACCTCCCAATCATGGTTCAAGTTTTAAATGATTTTCACTTTAAAGCATTCATGAACATGATCTCCCATCTATTCTCCCATAAAGGGTAGGGGTTTTCAAAAATAGGTTTGAAAATAGAGTACGTTTGAAAAACTCTACCATATGAAGAATACCGTAACTAGTTAAATGGAAAATCTTTTAAACTAGTACGAAATCCTTCAAGCAAGGAATAAACTAAAAATAATTTTCATAAAACACATGTAAATCACATAGCACTTAAAAACACTCAATATTCAATAAAGTCCATACATGCTCATGAAAACATACTCATGAGAAATATTTTAAAAATGGTAAGTGTACAAGTAATGTGTGACATGACATTATGAAATATCCAATTAAGCTCAAAATTTCTTGAAACAAGAAAACATGAAAATTAATAAAACTTATTTAATCTTCAAAGTATATGTATGTCCTATACAAATTAAGGTATACATACATATCCAAATACAACGAGTCCACAAAGATATATGCATGATGGCACGTGGCTCAAAAAGGATGTATATGTATAACAATAATTTGAATAAAATAGACATATAAATGAAGTTAAACAAAAAAAAACACATGAAAACATGAAAAACTAAATTTTCATTAAAATAAATTTCATTTCAAGGTATATGTATGAATTGTCAACACAATAAGTATACATACATATCCCTAAACACAATTGAGTCCATATATAGATTTGCATGAAAGGCAAATGACTCAAGGGGCATACATGTATATCTTAAAGTTTGGCAAAATATACATATACATGAAGTGAAACACACAATCATAAAACAAATCCAAAAATATGAATACAAGTCTAAAATGTATGGATCATCAAAACTAGACTATACTAATACATCTAATGGGAACAAATAAGCATTCAAGCACAAACATATATGGATTTATTTGTGGCCCACTCTATGTACAAGTATAAATCCTAGTCTTAATGAAAACTAACATCTAAACATGTAATCAAATCATAAAAAACAAGATAAAAATCAACATGATAAACATAAACATGATTATTATGAATATCCACATGTTATTTGATTTAGGATGTACATGATAGCTAGTCAAATACGAGAACACAAAATAATAAACCATATTAAACATGGATGCCTCAAATACTATACATGTATGTCAAGAATCTAATTAACATGGCATTTTCATATTAATCACTAAGCAATAAAATATGCTATAAACAATGAATATTAAAAGCATGTAAACAAAATAAGGAGTTAGGAATCGTTACCAAAACCTCGAAGGCAACTTCCCTTGTCTCCAAAAACATGGTGGTCATCTCCACCAAACTTCCCTTGAAAGTGATGCATCCAATTGATTTCCTTTAAGTACGGAACGCATCCACTCCAAGGTGCCGCTACTCTCACGTCGTGTGAGAGCCCACACCTACATCAAATAAAGGAGGGGTGGTCTTTGGTACCCATACTCTTTTGGGTCCATGGGGGTTAGTACTTTCTCTAACCCAAACAAAATTCTTTGCTAAATTTGAAGATGTAATCTATCATAACAAAATTTAGCAAGGTGGCCCTTTCGTCCATAATGTGTACATGTGTATACATGAGCATACATTGTGTGATGGTGTCCGTGAGGAGCAAGTGTATGCCGTGATGGGTGTGCATGAATAGATGGAACTTGTTTCTTTTTAAATAAAGTTTCCAAACGTGAATGCCCAACAACACATTGGCTCAAAGTGGAGCCTAAACAATCTACACTCTTCTTAATCATGGAAATATCATTGTTAATCAAAGAAGAAGTGTGGCATGCAAGGGGTGGAGTGTGTGAAACTACCCTAGCATGGCAAACATGTGCATCAATATCATTTTTCAAAGATTTATTTTTATTTAACCAAATTTCTAATTCTTTTGAAATGAAATCAATTTCTCTTTTCAAAGAATCATTTTCTCTTAAAACAAATTCAATCTTTGAAGATAAAACATCATTATTTTTCAAAACATTGTCACAATCATTTCTATTTTTCAAAAAATTATTTTCTTTAAGTGCAAGATCAAGTTGAGATTTTAATGAATCCCTCTCATTAGCAATCTCCTCTTTCTCTTGCAAAACAACATCAAGTCTAACAATCAAATTTTTATTATCATTATTAATGCCTAGACTTTTCTTTTTCAACAAATTATATTTTTCTATCAATTTTTCACAAACTATAGAAAGTTCTTCATTCAAAGCATGGGGATCAACAAAATCATTTGAAGAACTAGCACAATCATTACTATCTAGTTGAGTTTTTGATTGTACCTCAAGGGAGTCATTCCCTTGGACCATTAAGCATTGAGAGTCGGATTCTCCACTAGACTCCTCCGGTTGAATTTGTTCTTGAAGCTTGGAGATGGTGGTTGTCGTCAACTTGTTCCACACTGCAAATGAGGAATCAAAGTTAGAAGCAAGCATAAGATATTCTTTAGGAAGTGTGCTTCTAATGGCCTCAAGGGCTTGTTCATTGGCCCCTATATGATTGCGATCTCCAAGATAGCATTTCTTGGTGGCCGCAAGAAAGACATGCAAACCTAGGGTCTTTAGGTACATGGACATCCTATACTTCCAAACAACAATGTTGGAAGGGTCAAAACTAGGTGGGGTCATGAAGTCCATGGCAAACTATATGAGTGTGCAAACAAGCAAATGCAAACAATAGATTAGCAACCAAATGGATCTCACTCCTAGGATGTTAAGCCTAATATCAGGAGCACTTGCTCTGATACCAATTGAAAAAACACCTAGAGGGGGATGAATAGGTGTAAGTGCTAATCTTAAGAATTAAGTGCGCTAAATGCGGAAGCTAATGCAAATTATTGCAAACACACTTAATACAATCAACAAGTGTAGCCGAATTCCCCGTGAAGGGCTCTGGACTAACTCCTCTTGATTCCCCTTGAATGGGTTGAGGTGCTATGTGAAGCTCTTGTTGATTAAGTATAAGTGAGGCACACACAAACAACCAAGCATATACAAAATATAGCAATATGAAATATGTCAGGCACAATGCAAGCAATGTATGATATGAATAATGAATGATGCTATGCACAATATAAAGAGAGAGAGAGTTGAGAGACAAGTGGATCAAACGCAAAGGCCAAGATATGTTTCGAGGTTCGAGCACCTAGCTCTACATCCCCGCCTACACCACCGTGTAGGATTTCCAATCCACTATAACGTCCACCGAGGACTCCCACCGAGGGAACCTTCACCGAGAAGGATTTGTTACAACACAAGGAGTACCGAACTCCTCTCTTAAACACCGCCTCACAACCGAGGGATAAGCCAACAACCAACGCCTCTACCGAAGAGGGTTACAAACCAAACTCCACCTCTCACTAGAGGGAGTAAACCAATCACCCGATCACCTCTACCAAAGAGGGATACAACAAGAATAAGGGTGTATACAACAAGTGGTTTCTTTCAACCACAAACAATCTCTCTTTCTTTTCTCTTTTTTCACAAAACAAATGATCCTAATAGATTAGGATAGAAGATAGCTCAAGTGTGGAAAAACTAAGTGTTTTGATCAAAGAAAACTCTTGGGAAAACACAACAAATGATATAGAGATTTTTGCTCAAAAATAATTCCCAAAACCTAGTCTCTTTGAAATAACAAAACACCTAAAAACAAACAAGATGAATCTTTTTGCTCTTTAAACTCTTTTAAAAACTTCTTTTTAAAACCAGAGAATGGGAGAAAATCAGCCCTAAAAATCTTAGCTAAAACCCCCAAGAGTTGGGGTATTTATAGCCCAAATAGAAAAACTAGCCGTTAGGCTGATGTGGCAGCCTGACAGGCGAACGATCGATCGGCCCGGTCGACCGCCAACGGTCAGAAATGTGACCGTTGGGCAACCACGATCGACCGGCACGGTCGACCCAAACAAACAGAGAGCTCTGCTCTCAGACCCGGTCGACCCTGACGGTCGACCGTCCAAAGTCTGCCAAACGTGCACAGATCTGTGCACGTCGGTCGACCGGCCCGGTCGACCGACTTCACCCAAGTCGACTATGTCAGTTTAGTAGTCGACTGGTTGAAGCCTGGAACAGAAATCTGGGCCAGAAAAACAGTTTAAAAATATTTTGAAAAATCTTTTAACACTTCTAAAAATCACCAAAACTTGTTTTAACATTTTATATTGAAACACAAACAAGTGATAAAAATTTCAAGACATATATCAATCATATCAATTTATTTTTGAGTCTTGCAAATTTTATCAAAACCAACACTTGTATTTTTATCAAACTTGATTTTTCAATACATGAATAGGGAAGTCAAAATAAGTTTGTATAAGTCATTTAAGCATGTATGTATAACTAGAATACATCTACTATACATATAAACTATGTAAACCTTTTTTGATCAATCTATTCATGAAAACCAAAAAACAAACATAAAACGTGTGTGTTATTGTGCACTTGAGCATATCAACTATACTAAGCTTTACAATATGGATCTAAAAACACACTATCTAAACTATGGATACCTAAGTCTTCTTGATGATCTTCATCTTCAAGTTGACTCGATCCAAAACTCCATCCATGGGCTAGGCAATGTGTGATCTTGAAGCTTTGGCCCTAGAATCACCATGAAAAGCTTCTAAACACCTTGTTGAAGCTAATCATCAACTAATATCTTGGGTAATGAATCTGAAACTTAAACAACACAAGATTATTAGTAAATATAACTACATGAGTTAATCATCATCAAAACTAGGGTGGAAGGCCTTTGGGCCAACAAAAAGAAATTATGATACCAATTGAAATTAAGAAGTGAAAATTGTGTATATCTCATAAACTACCACCCTTTATATGCACAAGATAAAAGATTTTCAATAAGACTTACAAGGCATACTCGCCCATCCGACCACCCAAAACGGCGTTGGTAGGGGTTTTCAAAAATAAGTATTTGAAAATATTATTATTGTGAAAACACTACCGATGAAGAACAATAACTAGTTAAATTAATTTTTAAAAAACTAGTTAAAGATCCTTCAAAAACATGAAATCAAAACATATGTATTTCATGAATCATACCAAATACACAAAAATTGACACTCGAAATCGATAAAGCTCATAAAAGTGTTCATGAAACAAAGTCATGACAAAACAAATGAAGTGTGAGTGTTCAAAAATCATGTAAATAGCATTTTCATGAAAATAATCAATGAAGCTCAAAAACAAACATGAATACATTTTTATCAAAACATGAAATTTATTTTTATAAACAAAATAAACTTCTAGGTATATGTATGATTTATCCAAAATTAATAATATGCATATATATCCCAAACATACAAAAGAGTCCATAATATATATTGCATGAAGGCAAATGACTCAAGGGGCATACATGTATATTTATTAGATTTGAATACAAGATACATATACATGAAGTAAAACATAAAAATAGGCAAAACAAGTGTAAATGAGAGAATCATCAAAACTAGGCTATACATGTGCATATAGTGAGTACAAATGAAGTGTAAACATATATGAATCAATTTGTTGCTCACTACTTGTACAAGTATACATCCAAGTTTTGATAAAAACTACATTTAAACTAGTAATTACCACATGAAGCACAAAACAAATAAAACATGAACATGCTAAAATATCACATATGAAAAAGAGCATGTAAATAAACTAGGAGTTTAGAGATAGTTACCAAACCAAAGAACTATACTCTAAATCTCCAAAACATGGTGGTTGTCCCACCAAACCTCCTTGATAGCGGTGCATCAAATATGTGTCCATCATGTCCATGTGCATCCACCATCAAGGCACCATCCCTCTCACATTTTGTGAGAGCCCTCACCTACATCAAAACCCAAAGGTGGGGATTTTGATACCCATTTTCTTTTGGGTCCTTGGGGGTTAGCTTTACAAGGGACCCGAACATTTTTGTTAGCAAAATTAAAAACATTTATCTTATCATAACAAAATTTTGCTAAATGGCCTTTGCGGCCACAATGTGTACATTTGTACAACTTAGGATGCATATGTGTATGTTTGTGATCGTGGTGTGCAAAGTGTGCATATGCATGATGATGTGCATGAACATGTGGAACTTGTTTCTTTGAAAACAAGGTTTCCAATCTTTTATGATTAAATGCACAATTGCTCAAAGTTGAGCTTAAACAATCAATTCTATTTTTCAAAAATTTAACCTCATTTTTATCAATAGTGGCATGTAGTGCATGGTGAGAATGAGGATCATTTTTCTTTTCTTTTTAGAAATATTTTCTTTTTCTTTTTCAATAATTTTCTTTTCAAAGAAGTGTTTTCATTTAAAGCAACTTCCTTTTGTTTTTCCACCAAAATAACTTTATTTTTTAAGGAAGTGTTTCCTTCACAAAGATCACTTTATTTTGAAAGCAAGGAAACATTCTTATTTTTCAAATTTTCATTTTTTTCAAAACATGCAACTTTATTTTTAAAAGACTCATTTTCTTTTAAAACATTTTCAAATCTTGTTTGAAAAGAATCCTTTTCTTTAGACATGCAATCAATTTTATTTTTCATTTTCTTTTTATCTTTTCTAAGCATGTCATATTTTTCTAAGAGTTGTTGACAAAAAGAAGTGAGCTCATCATAAGTCATGTCAACATCCTCTTCTACCTCGGATTCGGTAGTTACCTCAAGGGGGTTATCCCCTTCGACCATGTAGCACACGTTAGAAGCGTCACTTCCTGCATCCGAGTCACTCCCCGCATAATATTGTTCCTTTTCGCCAAAGGAGATCAAAGAGTTCCAAACTACAAAAGCCGAATCAAGATTAGCAACCCTAGATAAATAATCATCATTTAGGGTAGATCTTAAAGCATGTAGGGCTTTTGCATTAGCCTCAATATACTTGCTATTATTAACATATGAATCATTAATGGTAGTAAGATAAACATGAATTCCTAGGGCCTTGAGGAATAAAGACATCTTAACTTTCCAAGTTTGGATGTTAAGAATGTCAAAGGTGGGGGTGACATGAAGTCCATGGTGTGTGTACAAATATTGTGATTAGCCAAAAAATGAGGATCTTTAACTCTAGGTTATAAGACCCAAATCAAGAGCACTTGGCTCTGATACCAATTGTAAATCACCTAGAGGGGGTGAATAGGTGATAAGCTAATCTAATGGTCAATAATGCGGAATTAAAACTTATTTCACTAAACACCAAGTTAACACAAGAGTGTAGCCGAATTCCCCATGAAGGGCTCTGGACTAACTCCTCAAGATTTCTCTAGATAAGAGTTAAGGTGCCGCGTTGGCTCTCTTGGTTGAAAACTAGTGTTAGCAAACACACCCCAAGCATATAACAATTAAGCACAATATGAATATCAAGCATGTAAAGATAAAGACAATAATAGCATGCAAGATATAAAGACAAAGAGATAGAGAGTGAGCAATCGCAAACATGGGAGATTTGTTTCGAGGTTCGAGCACACTTGCTCTACATCCCCGCCTTCAACACCTTGAAGGATTTCCACTATAGTCGATCCCACCAGATCACTCAGTGCCACAACGCCTACAAGGAGTTCCCACTAGAACTCTTGGACTCTCTAGTCCCGTACACACCGCAAGCCCACAAGCTCGCCGAGGTCGCACCTCAAACACGGAGTTCACACACGAACTTGAAACACCGCGAACCCGCAAGTCTGCCTCCTCAAATTACAAAATAGAACTTCAGTGATCACAACTCTTTGATCACCTAAAATCCTCCCACAACAAAAGATCCCTATAGGATAGGTATAGCAAGAGATAGCTCAAGTGTTGTCTGAGAAAACAAGGATTGAGATGGTGGAGAAAAACTCAAGAAAATCACTTTTAAATACTCTTGATAAACTCCCCTTTTGATTGAAAATATTTGCTCCCAAATAAGTGGAGAAAACTTCTGAATGGAGTTGGAAAAACTAGCTCAAAATCCACTTTAAAATCTTAGAGAAAACAGCACCCAAACCCCCAAATTTATAGGGCTAGAAAAACTAGTCGTTGGGATCTAGGTGGCCTGACGGTCGACCGCCCGGTCGACCGCCAATGGTCATTTTTCTGACCGTTGGGGCAGCGGTCGACCGGTCGGTCGACCGAGCCTCTGGAACAGAGAGCAGGGCTCTCTGCCGGTTGACCGGAGCATTTCTAGATAGCAAAGCTCTCTGGACGGTCGACCAGGTCGGTCGACCGGCCCTCCAGCATAGGTTGGCGTGCACGTCTGTGCACGTCGGTCGACCGGCCTGGTCGACCGGGGCATTTCTAGATAGCAAAGCTCTCTGGACGGTCGACCGGGTCGGTCGACAGCCCTCCAGCACAGGTTGGTGTGCACGTCTGTGCACGTCGGTCGACCGGCCCGGTCGACCGTCTTCAAAGCGCGGTCGACCGTCCGGTCGACCGGCTGAAGCCAGTCCTGACAATTTTGGGGATTAAAATGTTGGTCATTTTAACTTAAATAAAATCCCATAAATTCATAAAAATCTACAAAAATAGTTTCAATGTTATACTATGATAATCAAACATGCTTGCACAAAATCAAGACATGTTACAAACAATTTAAACTATTTTTGTAACTTGAAAATTTTGGCTAAAAATGAAAACTGTATTTTTCCAAAATTGGTTTTTCCAAAACTTATTTTTCAAAACTTCTCCAAATACAAAAATAAGATATTTAAACTCTTTTAAATCATAGTGTGTATGGATATGATCCACTACACAAACATGGTGAAATATCTATGTTTTTGACATTAAGCTCTAAATTTGGTTTTGGTTAAAACATATAAACTTTAAATACCAAAAACCAAACCGGTATTTTTCTAAAAGAAAATTCTTTTATGAAAACTCATCTAATCAAGAGTGTGTGTGTATAATATACTTGAGCAATCCACCAACTATCCTATCCTTTACATTTTATCCAAAACAAAATCTTATAAAACAAACCTAGACACAAGTCTTGATCTTAAAGTCTTCACTTGAAGTCTTCTTCTCCTTCTTGACTTGGTCCAAACACGATCCAATGAGCTAGACTCCTCTTGAGTACTTGATGTGTTCTTGATGCACAAGCTCGTAAATCAAACCGTGCTAGCTCCAAAACTTGACTTTAAATCCTTTGTTGAAGCTACACACCTACTAAGATCTTGATCATGAATCTGTCACTAATTAAACACAAGATCATTAGTACTATAGCTACATGAGTTGATCATCATCAAAACTAGATTGTTGGCCTAAAGGCCCATCACTCTAGTTTTGATGATGACAAAACTCATGAAGTTATATATGCATGGATTAAAGTAAAGCTTCAAGGAAGCTCCCCCTTAACTCATGCATAACAATAAACAAATAAATATGGCAATGTTTTTTAGCACATAACATGTATGCAAATATACGGAGATAAACATGCTAATCAAGCATAAAACTCATCAAATTCTTTTTTTCCTATTTGCAAAACAAAACTTATATGCATAAACATAGATACTTCTCCCCTTTATGAATAAAGTAAGGAAAACATGCATATATACTAAAATACTTCTCCCCCTTTTTGTCAATCATCAACAAAGGGGTTAAAGTAAAACAAAACTAACAAAGTCTTCTCCCCCTTTTTTTCATAAACAAAGAGATCAATAAGGGGTGAAATTGAATCAATCAATAAAAGTTTATATGCGATATACATTCATGAAGAGGAAGACGCTAAGTTAACTTCCCTACATATATGCATTACATGAAGAAGGGATGACAAACCCTAACTCACATAACGCATAATATGCAATGCATAAGAGGAGATGTGAAGCTCCCCTACACACGTGTACCGCATAAAAAAGAGTTGTCAAGCTCCTCAATATAAGATACACTCAACATGAATCTATATGTAGAAGAGATATTAAGCTCCCCTTGTATATAGGCAATGTAAATCAAAACATTTTTAGTATTCTCATTAAAAACAAAATTTTGAATTTTCTCAATAAAACAAGTTTTGAGATATCTTAGTAAAACAAATTTTAAGATACCAAATATAAATAAACATTACCAATTGAAAATAAAGTTGAAACATATTGATACCAATTGAAATTTATAACAAATTTGAAGTTGAAACATATTGATACCAATTAAAAAACAATGCATAAGCTTATTAAAAAGTCAATTGAGATACCAATTGAAAATAAAGTTTTAAATCAAGATTAGCATAAACTTTGTGCTTTAAATATGTAAACCAATTGTAAAGCAAGCACACGAAAATCATATATATGTATGAGAAATGATGATATCAATAAAAATTGATATAAGTCAAAATTGAAAGCATACATATATAGAAACAAAATATGAGTATATACAAAAAGAATATCAATTGAGATACCAAATGAAATTATGATACTAATTAAAATTAAGAAGTGAAATTAGTGTATATCTCATAAACTACCACCCTTTATATGCATAAGATAAAATATTTTCAATAAGGCTTGCAAGGCATACACGCCCATCCGTCCACCCAACAGTGTTGGAAGGGGTTTTCAAAAAATAGGGTTCGAAAATATTTTTAGAGTAAAAACACTAACAATTGAAGAATAATTAACTAGTTAAAGATAATTTTTGAAAAACTAGTTAAAGATCCTTCAAAAAACATGAAATCAAATAATATGTTTTTCATGAATCATACCAAAAACACAAGAGTTGACACTCAAAAACGATAAAGCTCATAAAGATATTCATGAAACAAAGTCATGACAAAACAAATGAAGTGTGAGTGTTTAAGAATCATGTAAATAGCATTTTCATGAAAATAATCAATGAAGCTCAAAAACAAACATGAATATCATTTTTATCAAAACATGAAATTTATTTTTATAAACAAAATAAACTTCTAGGTATATGTATGATTTATCCAATCCTAATAATATGCATACATATCCCAAACATACAAAAGAGTCCATAATATATATTGCATGAAGACAAATGACTCAAGGGGTATACATGTATATTTATTAGATTTGAATACAAAATACATATACATGAAGTAAACACATGAAAATAGGCAAAACAAGTGTAAATGAGGAATTCATCAAAACTAGGCTATACATGTGCATATAGTGAGTATAAATGAGCAATGGAGTGCAAACATATTGATTAGTCTACGATTATGCATGTTTATGTCGCATTCTCTCACAGTTTTAATGAACAAATAATCGTCTAAATCGTGTTTTGGTCTTAATTGCAGGTAGATCCAAAGTCCAAGGGCAAAGATGGAATAAGAGGCTAATTCATCTCAATTAATGGTAATTAATCCCGAATTACTTGGAGGCCAAGCAAAGGATTCTCTAGAAGGTGCATTGAACCAAGACTCCTGCGCTTGTCAGACGAATTTTCGGGCGCAAATACCAGAAACAGAATATACCCTGACATTCCACGATGCCAGACGGAGCCCCTGACGAAATCCAGAGATTTAATTCTCTGGAATTGCCGCACATCCGCGGTAATCCTTGCGGATCTGCGGCAATCCAGTGGAGCCACGCGTCGATTTTCGACGCGTGGCCCCGTATCGTCTTTCAGAGCCTTCTGAAGCCTATAAATGCCCCTGCCTCTGGCCAAAACGAGAGGAGTCTTCGTTTTTAGGAGTAGATCCAGATTTTAGGAGTAGTGTAGGTGAGAGTTTTCTTCATTTCTTGTGTTTTTCATTTCTTGTTTTTAGATCATTGTAGTAGGGCTGAGTGATTTCTAGAGAGAGATAGTTAGGGATTGATGTAATAAAGAGTGACACTCTATGTAAAGATGCCTCCTTTCTCTTCCATTGTAATCTCCTTCACCTTCTACATGATGTTTTCTAGCTAGTTTTTCTTCTCATGGCAATCTAACTACTAACCACTAACCATCTAACCACTTACTTGATAATCCACATGAATCGGGTTGCCTCTACAAGGCCTTGTTCTTGCAAGAGCCATTGATGGCCAAAGATGATGGGTTCTAACATCTAACTTGCTAACTTGCTAACCAAGCTAACTCTCTTTTATTTCATGCTCTTTTATTTCATGCTAGTAGTGTAATGAGTGATGCTTGTAATTGCTTGTTCTTGCTGCAATGTTTTGATTGTTATGAACCATCCATGAGCCATGCTTTGTATCGCTTCTTTGAAGGCAAGGATTGTGATGGCCGAGGATCTAAATGTGAGGCAACTATCTCGAAGAGGTTAGTATGGTTAGTGGAGTACTTAGTAGTTAGTAGCCATGAGTTTTCTTTTACTTTGTATTAGAAATCATTTTTAAGCTCCTCTTCTTATTTTCTTATCGACGTTTTCATCGCCTTCTTCACCTACCACATGCTTGTTTTCCTTTTCTTTTCTTTTTCATTCTTTTTCATTCTTTCAATAGAGAAGAATTGTTAACAAATAACGGGAATAGAGACTGTTAATGCTTCTATCGCCTCCCTTCCCTGTGGATTCGACCCGTTAAGCCAATGCTATAACGGTAGTATCGAGGATACATTAGCACATCCGAGCTTTACATCGATTTCACATAAAACACATTTTGAGTGCTAGTTTCCACCCCGATCACATATATAAATCAAATGTGGCTCACTACTTGTACACGTATATATCTAAGTTTTGACAAAAACTACATTTAAACTAGAATTTACCACATGAAGCACAAAAACAAGTAAAACATGAACATGCTAAAAATATCATAAATGAACAAGCATGTAAATAAATAAAATAGGAGTTTAGAGATAGTTACCAAACCAAAGAACTATGCTCTAATTCTCCAAAACAAGGTGGTTGTCCCATCAAACTTTCTTGATAGCGGTGCATCAAATATGTGTCCATCAAGTCCATGTGCAACTACCATCAAGGCACCATCCCTCTCACGTTTTGTGAGAGCCCACACCTACATCAAATACAGAAGGTGGAGATTTTGGTACCCATTTTCTTTTGGGTCCTTGGAGGTTAGCTTTGTATGGAACCCAAACATTTTTATTATTAGCAAAATTTAAAGAATTAATCTTATCATAACAAAATTTTGCTAAATGGCCTTTGCGGCCACAATGTGTACATATGTACACTCTAACATGCATATGTGTATGTGTGTGATCATGACGTGCAAAAAGTGAATATGCATGAGGATGATGTGCATGAACATGTGGAGTTTGTTTCTTTGAAAGCAAGGTCTCCAATCTCTTATGATTAAATGCACATGTGCTCAAAGTTGAGCTTAAATAATTTATTTTATTTTTCAAAAATTTCATCTCATTAGTGGTGGCATGTAAAGCATGATGAGAATGAGAATCATTTTTCTTATTCTTTTTAGAAACATTAACTTTTTCATTTCCAACAATTTTCTTTTTAAAGAAGTGTTTTCATGCAAAGCAACTTCCTTTTGTTTTTCCACCAAAATAATTTTATTTTTCAAAGTAGTGTTTCCTTCACAAAGATCACTTAATTTAGAAAGCAAAGAAGCATTTTCATTTTCAAATTTTCATTTTCTTTTTCAATGCATGCAACTTTATGTTTAAAAAATCATTTTCATTTAACATGCAATCAAATTTCTTTTTCAAATTTTTGTTATCCTTTTTAAGCAATTCATATTTTTCTAAGAGTTGTTGACAAAAGATTCAAGTTCATCATATGACATATCAACATCCTCTTCTACCTCGGATTCGGTAGTTACCTCAAGGGGGTTATCCCCTTGGACCATGTAGCATACGTTGGAAGCGTCACTTCCAACATCCGAGTCGCTCCCCGCATAATATTGTTCTTTTTCGCCAAGGGAGAGAATTGTGTTCCAAACTACAAAAGCCGAGTCAAGATTAGCAACCCTAGATAAATAATCATCATTTAGGGTAGATCTTAAAGCATGTAGGGCTTTTGCACTAGCCTCAATATTTTTGCCCTCTAAACAATATGAATCTCTAGTAGTGGCAAAATAAACATGAATCCCTAAGGCTTTGAGGTACAAAGACATCTTAACCTTCCAAATTTGGATGTTAAGAATGTCAAAGGTGGGAGGTGTCATGAAATCCATGGTGTGTGTACAGATAATGTGATTAGCTATAAAATGAGGATCTTTAACTCTAGGTTGTAAGACCCAAATCAAGAGCACTTGGCTCTGATACCAATTGTAAATCACCTAGAGGGGGGTGAATAGGTGATAAGCTAAACTAATGGTCAATAATGCGGAATTAAAACTTATATGATGCAAACTAAAACTTCTTAAACTAAACACCACGTATAACACAAGAGTGTAGCCGGATTTCCCGTGAAGGGCTCTGGACTAACTCCTCAAGATTCCTCTAAATAAGAGTTGAGGTGCCGCGTTGGCTCTCTTGGTTGAATACAAGTGTTAGCAAACAATCCCCAAGCATGTAACAATGAAGCACACAATGTATATCAAGCATATAAAGATAAACACAATATAAGCATGCAAGATATAAACAAGTAAGAGATAGAGAGAGAGAGAGCAATCGTAAACACGAGAGATTTGTTTCGAGGTTCGAGCACACTTGCTCTACATCCCCGCCTTCAACACTATAAAGGATTTTCACTAAAATCGATCCCACCGATCACTTGGTGCCACAACACCTACAAGCTCTTGGACTCCCTAGTTCCTCTCTTGTTCCCGCAAGAACACACCGCAAGCCCACTAGCTTGCCGAGGCCGCACCTCAAACACCGAGTTCACACAAGAACCCGAAACACCGCGGACACACACGTCCGCCTCCTCAAAGTACAAAGATGAAACTTTGGTGATCACAACTCTTTGATCACCTAAAAATCTCTCACAATAAATCCCTATAGGTAGATATAGCAATTGATAGCTCAAGTGTTGTGTGAGAAAACAAGGAATGAGATGGTGGAGGAAAACTCAAGAAAATCACTTTTAAATACTCTTGATAAACTCCCCTTTTGATTGGAAATATTTGCTCTCAAATAAGTGAGAAAACTTCTTAATGGAGTTGGAAAAACTAGCTCAAAACCCACTTGAAAATCTTGTTGAAAATAGCCCCCAAAAGTCCCAATTTATAGGGCTAGAAAAAACTAGCCGTTGGGAGCCAAATTGGCCTGTCGGTCGACCGCCCGGTCGACCGGCCAACGGTCAGATTTCTGACCGTTGAGCCAGCGGTCGACCGGCCCGGTCGACCGAGGCCTAGATGCAGAGAGCAGGCTCTCTGTCCGGTCGACCGTCCCGGTCGACCGGGGCCTTTCCAGAGAGCAGAGCTCTCTGGACGGTCGACCGGCCCGGTCGACCGGCCCTCCAGCCAGACTGGCGTGCACGTCTGTGCACGACAGTCGACCGACTTCAAGCTTCGGTCGACCGGCCCGGTCGACCGGCTGAAACCAGGACAGGAATTCTGGGATTAAAAACTTGGTTATTTTTGACTCAATAAAATTCCATAAAATCATGAAAAATCTAGAAAAATAGTTTCAGTATAATACTTTGATAAACAAACATGCTTGAGCAAATCAAGACATATTACAATTTGAACTATTTTTGTAACTTGAAAATTTTAGCTAAAAACGAAAACTGTATTTTTCCAAAACCTATTTTTCCAAACTTCTCCAAATACAAAAACAAGATATTTAAACTCTTATAAAGCATAGTGTGTATATGATCCACTATACATACATGGTGAAATATCTATGTTTTTGACAATAAGATCTAAACATGGTTTTGGTTAAAGACATGTATATAAGAAATTCCAAAAACCAAACCGGTATTTTTCAAAAAGAAAACTCTTTTGTGTTTTTCCAAAATACAAATTCTTTTATGAAAAACTTATCTAAATCAAGAGTGTGTGTGTGTAAGATATACTTGAGCAATCCACCAACTATTCTATCCTTTACATTTTAACTAAAAACAAAATCTTATAAAAACAAATCTTGACACAAGTCTTGATCTTGAAGGTCTTCACTTGAAGTCTTCTCATCTTCTTGACTTGGTCCAAACACGATCCAACGAGCTCGACTCCTCTTGAGTACTTGATATGGTCTTGATGCATAGGCTCGTGAATCAAACCGTGTTAGCTCCAAAACTTGCCTTTAAGTCCTTTGTTGAAGCTACACACCTACTAAGATCTTGATCATGAATCTGTCACTAATTAAACACAAGATCATTAGTACTATAACTACATGAGTTGATCATCATCTAAACTAGAGTGATGGGCCTTTGGGCCAACAGTCTGTAAACAGGATAAGCAGGGCTATGTTGTTACCGTATAACAATATTTTCTCAGTAATTTTAAGTAACAAGTCAGAACACTAATCAAGAGACAGTCTCATCTAACACTGATCAACATCTCATCTATCCGCACTAGGACATAATAATAATGAATTCATCAACTCATAATCTTCCTACAATCATTGTAAACATTGAGTATCAAACCCATCGTCAAGGTAATCTATACAGCAAACCACAAGTTTAATTAACCGATAATTGATTCTCTCATGTTATTAATTTACTGTAATCCTCTATGTCTATCAATAGGTATGTCCAAGTCTCAATACAAAGAAATGCATACACAGCTATATCCAATTAATTTCCATTATCCAATTATATCCATATCATCGATCAATCCCTCTACGCTCAAGCTCAAATTACAAGATCTAAATACCAAAACAACTCAACTATATATGATCAACTAGTTCTGACTAATCCATCAAACACATATTCCTCAACCCATGGTCAAGTCTATTCCATTACAATCCATCGACCGATCCAAACACCAAGAGATCCAATCTTGTAATAAGGTTATATTCTATTTAATCAATCTCCAATATCCCATTAAATTCCCTTCTGATTTATTACCAATAAAGAATAATCAAGTAAGATAATTCGCTCACACAAGATGATATACATCTGAACATAATCCAACAAAAATCAGTCCCATCTAAATACTAATCAAGATCCAATAAAAAGAATATAAATTCAAGATCAACTCCAACTCTAACTAAGTCTATATATTGATCCATGTATCAAGAAAATCAGTATTTGATAAGGCAACATTCTAATTAAACTATCCTCAATATTTAAATGAATTCCCTTCTGAACTATCATCATATATATGTCTGATAATTAAATCACATAAAAATGCATCCCTAACAACAATAACGATCTAAATAAATCTCAAGATCAAGTCGAGTCATGTCTAAGAAATATCACAACTAGATTCGAATTTGAAGTGGTAATCCTCTACACATGAATGATAGAACACTAATGTCTCAGTGATACAATAACTAATCCATAAATACATAAATGTCAATACACATCAAATCAATCATCTGTAGTATATCTAAACCATCTCATATCGTATAATAATCTATGCCAATAATCTACTATTCCACCAGTCCAATCTCTCGATCAAACTAGTCGATCATCATAACCAAACTCTAAATCATAACACAGTGATCATTTCTAAAAGTTGGAAATTAGCCAAACTAACTATCAGTAATAGAATAATTCGAACACAACTACATGCTCACATGAAAGGATAAAATAGAACTCACAAACTAATATAAACCAATACAAGAAACATTCACCAACAACTAAAAATAATAATACAAAGTAAACACTCACGTGAAATGACACGATTTTGAGCCTGAATCACCACCGGGTCTTCACTGTGTGAATCAGTCTGGATCTCTGAATCGCTTCGTGTGTCAAATATTTGAATCGCCAACGTATTGTGTCCACAATGGACACAAATCCGGATCGGGTCTGAGTCTTCTGTTACTAGTTGAGATCGCACAATCAATCTGGGTACTGCAATTGAAACACACACTCACATATGTATTCACGCGTACACCCAAACACACACACATACATATACACATATACACATCACACGCCCACGTACACTCCACACACACTTAAATACACAAGTTGCATATAAATAAACACACACACACATTCATAATCACACACACATATTGCACATAATTACACACACGCCACTATAACCAGAGAAGCAAAAGCGAGAGAAGGAGAGAGAGATGAAGAGGGACTTAGGCAGAAGGGAGGAGGCTGCATGGCCATGGTGTGTATGGAGCTCGAGCATTTGGGTGGTCGAGCGGCTTGACGGAGGAGATTGGGGAATGGCGATGGCTCACGTGCGGAGCTGGAAGCACGGTGGGTATGCTGAGCATGGTGGAGCTCACCGGTGGCAATGGCAGGCCGCAGAGGAGGGTTGGGGCTGTGCGAGGCTCACTTAGGGGGGTGCAGGTAAGCGGCAATGCAATAAGGAGAAGGGTAATGCGTTGGTGATTGGTCGGTTGCAGGTGTTGGGCTAGCAGCAAGGGGAGATGGTGAAGGTGGTGGCGGGTCAGAGCTCACGACGGAGGAGGGTGAGCGATGATGTCCATGGTGACCGAGAGGGGAAGGCAGCCACGGAGGAGGCTATAGCCAAAGGAGGGGCTGCGGCGAATCTCCGGCATTGGTCAAAGGAGAAGAACATGAAGACTAGAAGAAGAAAGATGTGGCGGGCTTGGCGTGGGTGAGTGCAGAGGTAGGGAATCACCGTGTTGCTCAAGGAGAAGGAAGGAGCTCGGGGAGATGAGGGATGGCCCACGGCGGCCACGGGTGAGGAGAGGGGAAGGCCATGGTGGATGGGTGCGGGCTGGGGGTCTCGGCCATGGAATGGGTTCGGGTGACAGGAGCTCGGCCAGTGGGGTTGGCCAAGGACAGTGTCTCGGTAAGGGAAGCGTAGGAATGGCAATTTTGGCTGCCTCTAGGAGGTGGTTTCTTACGTAATGAGGGACGCGGGTGACGCGGTGGCCTGTCACGGATGCCGCGGAGGCCGCGGAGGCCACGGAGCATGGTGCGGAGAAGAGAGAGATCAAGATGAAGATGGGAGAGGAGATGAGAACGGGGGTAAGGCGGTCTGCGAGGAAAGTGGCGGCATTAGGGTTAGGTTTAATATAACGTGGATTATGATGGTGAAATGTATAGGGAAAGAGAGAGACGATGAGCTGGGCTGGGTTTAGTGATAGGTTTAGAATTAGGATTAGGATTATGAGAGATTTAGTTAGTTAGGATTTGGATATAGATTAGTTAGGATTATATGGATAGGATTTCGGTTATGGGTTAACGGGCTTTTAGGTTTTGGGTTTGGGAAAATGAATTAGAAATAAAAGGAAGTAGGCTTGATTATTGTCTTAGGAAATAGAAATGAAAATTAAAATAGTAAGATTGACAATAGTAGTAGTAATAATAATAAATAATAATCATAATGGAATAATAGTAGTAATAACTAATAATAATAATAATGGTAATAATGATAATAACACCAACAATATCTAATAAAAATTATAGAAATTCATAACAATTATTCATGACAACCCACATGAAATAACAATAATTAATTACATATTACTAATCATATATACATATTAAAATACTACTACTATTATTAAATCATGTATTACAAAATACGGGTATTACATTCTAACCACCTTATAAAAATTTCATCCTCAAAGTTTCAATAAAGTAGAGAATGATAAAAGAATAAAAAATCAAGGGAGAAGATATCAAGCTTCCACGTCACTTCTCGAGACACCATGATTCTGCTGCGCCTCTGATCGCTGTCGTCGAATTGATTCTGATGGTCAGCTCTAAAAGACAAAACCAGATAAAAGAAATTAAGATGGATATGAGTATCAAGGAGAGCTAAACTACTCTGGAAGAAGAGTTGGATCAGGAATATCAAAATCTAGAGTTGGACTTTCAAAGGGGAACGATAAATTCTCAAGTGGACTCAATATCATAGTGTGAATAATATATGTATATTGCAGTGTTAATATAACTTGTCTCACGTTATCAGCAAGAACTAGGTTCTTTTTATTTGAAACTTGCTCTGATACCAAACAAATCTTATAACACCCCGCTTCCCAAACTACGCTAGAGCGGAGACACGACGAGAGTCGACAACGTATATACGTAAGGAGAATATCCAACATATACACGCTAAGCCTAAAGTAACCTGAGCAGGCTATATAAATCATTTACGAAGGCAATAGTAGCCCTGCAATAATACATACAATTCCCGCACATGATAATATTATTTTATGAATAATCAAATAGAATAAAGCAATGTCTGGATGATATAGAGAATCGAATAAATGAAATGTGGATTAAAAACAAAGCAAAAATAATACCCAAGATTAGAAGATCAAATGAATAAGTCTGAAAACCTCGCGATACGTGAGCTCCTCCCCAAATACCTGATCAACAAAATGTAATAACCATAGACCTGAATGTGCAAATCTAGGGAGTCAGAAAAACTCCCAATGAGTGTGTAAAATGAGGGAAGGTGCACGTGCATAAAAGTGTGTGTATAACACTACAACACCAATATATAACACATTAAAAAAGACAGAAATTAAAAAATAGCATGGTCTGATAAAATAACATTGAGCATGTTATCAGTATTACAATAACAGACAGTGCGTAATCATAACAGAATCTAAATGTTATACACATCATGTGTCAATTCAAGTGTCTATCATATCATATATGTATCAGGTGTTTATCATGGCAGGTAGGCATATAATAAGCTAACACACATCAAACATGGCGTATCATGTTAGTCAGTTATTATTAATTGTGTCAGCGAACACCAATTACCACATGTAATGGATGCATCCCATACTACGCCCACTACACATATCATTCGGGGTTTATTGTAATTGAAACTGATCAGTTTGAGATATTACTTGTATTTTAAGTGGGTCCCGTACATACTCGGGACCATGGCCCAGACTCCTGGTGCTGAACCAGGCCCTACTGCTAGGTAGTCATGTAACATGTATAATAGGAACAAGAACAGGATGGGTGGTCAGTCACCCACGGGAACCCTGCAGTGGAATCCTCTTTCGGCTGCACAGTTTATATCCTAGGTCCACGCAAAATACTGACGTTGTCTCCTCCATCAATTTTTCTAGTCCCAGTGTAAGTTGTTTAATATCATGTTATTTAGATTATCAAGATTAAGTAATGTACATGTTACTTAGATCACTGGGATAACTCGATGATAGTCATGGTAACAACATCAACAGTGTGATCAGGATACGATATAATATAAAGTCAGTAAACAAGATAAGCAGGGTTATGTTGTTACTGTATAATATTTTTTCTCAGTATATTCAATAATATGAAATGATGCAGTAACAAGTTAGAACACTGATCAATTGATGTCTCACTAGAATTGATCAACATTCCATCCATTTGCACTAGGAAATAGAAATAATGAATCCATCAACTCATAATCTCCCTACAATCACTGTAAACATCAAGTACTAAACCTATCTTCAAGGTAATCTAATACAGCAAACCACAAGTTTAATAAGCCAATAATTGATTCTCTCATGTTATTAATTTATTGTAATCCTCTATGTCTATCAATAGGTATATCCAAGTCTCAACACAATGAAATACGTACTCAGTTACATCCAATTAATTCCCATTATCCAATTACATCCAGATCATTGATCAACTCCCACTACACTCGAGCTCAAAATACAATATCCAATACCAAAATAACTCAATTATATATGAACAACTAGTTCTGACCAATCCAATCAAACACATATTCCTCAACCCATAGTCAAGTCTACTCCATTACAATCCACAAACCGATCCAGACAACGAGAGATCAAATCTTGCAATAAGGTGATATTCTATTTAATCAATCCCTAATATCCATTAAATTGCCTTCTGATTTATTACCAATAAAAAATAATCATGTAGGATAATTCTCTCACACAAGATGATATACATCTGAACATAATCCAACAAAAATCAATCCCATCTAAATACTAATCAACTCTAATAAAAAAATATAAATTCCATATCAACTCCAACTCTAAGAAAGTCCATATATAGATCCATGTATTAAGAAAATTAGTCTTCTGATAAGGCAACATTCTAATTAAACCATCCTCAATATTCAAATGAATCCCATCTGAATTATCATCAAATATATGTCTGATAATTAAATCACATAAAATATGCATCCTTAACCACAATAGAGAACTAAACAAATCTCAAGTTCAAGTCTAGTCACAGTCTAAGGAATATTACAACTAGACCCGAGTCCGAAGTGGTAATCCTCTACACATGAAATAATAGAACATGAATGTCTCGGTGATAAATAACAAATTTATAAACACATAAGTGTCAATACAAATCAATCATCTGTAGTATATTAAACCATCTCATATCATATAATAATTCATGTCAATAATCTACTATTTCACTAATCCAATCTCCCAATCAAACTAGTCGATCGTCATAACTAGACTCTAAATCATAACACAATGATCATTTTTATGCATTAAAAATTAGCCAAACTAACTAACACTAATAGAATAATTCGAACACAACTACACACTCACATGAAATGATAAAATAAAACTCACAAACTATATAAACCAACACAAGAAACAATCACAACAACCATAAATAATAATACAAAGTAAACGCTCGCATGAAATGACACAGTTTTAGGTCTGAAACACCACTGGGTCTTCACTGTGTGAACCAGTCTGGATGTCCAAATTACCTTGTATGTCGGGTCTTCGAATCGCCAACTAGCGGGTCCACAACGTACATTAACATCTGGTGCTGCAACTGAAACACACACTCACATATATATTCACA
Source organism: Agave tequilana (assembly GCA_038442645.1). Taxonomy (NCBI): domain Eukaryota; kingdom Viridiplantae; phylum Streptophyta; class Magnoliopsida; order Asparagales; family Asparagaceae; genus Agave; species Agave tequilana. Next base: position 225,530 of record JAVJIF010009616.1, read on the forward strand.
CGTATACCCAAAAACACGAAAACACACATATACACATGTACATATATACACACCACACGTCCACGTACACTCCACACATACTTAACACACAAGTTGCACATAAATAAAACACACACACACACACACACACACACATTCATAATCACACACGCACACATTACACATAAGTACACATACCCCCTATAGCCAGAGAAGGGGAGAGATAAAGAGAGAAGGAGAGAGAGATGAATAGGGACTCACGCAGAAGGAAGGAGGCTACATGGCCGTGGGAGTGCATGAAGCTCGAGCATTTGGGGTGCTTGCTAGCTCGATGTAGGAGATCGGGAAACGATGATGACTTTCGTGCGTAGGTGGAGGCACGATGGGTGTGCAGAGCATGGCAGAGCTTACCGGCGGTGGAGGCAGGCTGCGGAGGTGGGTTAGGGCTGTGCGAGGCTTGTTGTGGGGTGTACCGGTGAGCGGCAATGCAATAAGAAGGAGGTTGATTCATTGGTGATTGATCGGTTGCGGGTGTTGGACTGGCAGCGAGAGGAGATGGTAAAGGTGGTGGTGGGTCGGAGATCACGGTGGAGGAGGGTGAGTGGTGATGGCTGTGGTGACTGAGAGAGGAAGATAGCCAAGGAGGAGGTTATGGCCAAAGGAGGGGAATGCGGCGGATCTCTGCGTTGAGCGGAGTAGAAGAACATGAAGACTAGAAGAAGAAAGAGGTGGCGGGCTCAGTATGGGTGAGTGCAGGGGTAGGGAATGGCCAGGTTGCTCAGGAAGGAGGGAGGAGCTCGGGGAGATAAGGGATGGCCCACGGCTGCATGGGTGAAGAGAAGGGAAGGCCATGGTGGATGGGTACTGATCGATCATCAATATTGCATATTTATCGTCACTTTCCCATATTATTTGTTTCATAAACTCTGCTATTTAATTATCTTTTTATCTAATTATTTATAGGGCCTTTATTAAATGAAAGAGGAGAGAAAACGAGCCTAAAAGCTGACTGAAATTTAAATTAATTCAAAATCAAGGATGAGGACAAATGTTTAGCTAAAGATCAGTGCAAAATCAGAGAGATAACACTAAATGAAGATCGGTTAAACTTGAATTTTCATGGATCTAGTTAGTTAACCAAAGATCACCAAAATTAGAAGATCAAATGAAAAATTAAATGGATAAAGGAAAAAGGAGTCAACCCATGATCTGCTCCCCCTGGATGTGGCCAATTGGCCATATCTAGGCCACAGATCTGCGGCCAAAGCCGTCGGTCTGCAGCCGTTTGGTAAGTTATGGGGGAGTGTTTGCTCCCCCTATCTTCGGAAACTTTCCTCCTTCCATAATTTGCTACAAATACCTACCAATTCTCAGACCAGAGGAAGGATTCAGTAGAGAGCATAGGCTAGACTGTACTTTAGTTTGTAACTTAAGTTTTTACTTTATATTTTTCTTTATGTAACTGAGACTAGAGAAGAGTTTCATAGAGGAATGAGAGTGAAGCTTGTACTGAGGGTGACACCAATGTAAGTAAGTCTTCTTTTCTTTCAATGTTATTTGATTCGAATCAAAGTTATATTTTCTTCTTTACTCTTATTTTTGTTTGCTTCCCTGTAAGTGCTTGTAAATCCAAGTGATTCCTCTGGCCTCGAAACTATCTTGCCATTACAAGTGCCATGAAGCTTATGGTGATGGATAATTGTTCCTTTGTTAGTTTAGCTTGCCCTTTTATTCATAGTGTCGATCAAGAATGGGAAAGATCCTATAGACCATGCTCACCTCGCCTTCAAAGACAAGGGAAGTTACCACGATGGATCCAATGTAAGCAAGTGCTGAAGAGGTAAGTAAATATTTCTTTTCTATTTCAATCTTTAGTTTAGATTACCACCAATCACAAATCTCTTCTATTTACTATTTTTCTTTCTTTGTATAAACTCATTTTCCATTTTCTCCACCTTCTCCAATCTACCACCTCAACTTAACTTAACATAGCTTTATTTTTCTTTTCTTTCTAAAGAACAAAGAAGACATTTAACTATTTTTAGTGAACTTAAAAGAGACTTACAACAAGTTTCCATCGCAAGTCCCTCTTCATGGATCACGACCCGCTTAGCCTCTTACTATCGCGATAGAATTGATTAGCTTGTACTATCCATTGTTAAGTTCTGAAATTTTATATTTTCTGTGCAGGTAAAAACATCAATCAATTTTGGCGTCGTTGTCAAGAAGGGATGGTAAGTAACTCTTTGTAATTACTATTTTGGTTAACTTTCTTATCTGTTCTTGTGTACAAGAGAAGACATCAAGGAAATTTTTCTACAATGGACATAAAAGTGGCCCTAGACTCTGCTCAAGAAAGCAGAGCCCAGAAGCCCTTAGATTTGCTTCATTCCCGCTACAATCTGAGTGAACTACTAACCTGTATTTTTTTCAAGTTGGTTTAATTGCAAGTATAATTTTCTGCAACTATTTCCTTTCATGTTTAACTCATTGTACATACTTTTCTAATCTCAATAGTAAATTATTGTTTGTAAATGCTCAAAAACATTTAGACTTGCATTTAGGCACGTCTTTATTTCGTTACATTTTTATTTACTGTTGAAGAGTGTTAGAGCCAAGGTATATGTGCATAGCATTTAATATAAGGTTCATTCTTATATGAATATTGTTGGGTGTTACTTTTTTGCTATATACTTGTACATTTCACTAAACTAAATTAAGGGCTTGTCCTATAAACAAGATAAGGTGGGGTAAGTCATTACCCTCGCTTAGCCCACAAACTATCTCCTCACTCACTAACTCAAGTCTAACTTAAACTGAGTAGACGTTGGCCCTTGGAACATCTCGGACTCAATAGGAGACTGACTTAAAGGGGAAGTTGATTAGAAACGACTCTTACTAAATCGGTATCAAAGGTTGGGGATTGAGAGGTGAAACTCGAAGAACAGTGGTTTGGTATAATTAGGTCTGTTGCTTAGGCATGGATACCTCCCACTGCTATTGTCCCTACTGACCGATTAACTTGTAGTCAGATTTTGCAATATACCCCCCGTGACAGTCTAACCAGTTAGGAGTCGTCTAGGTCTAAGGTCTACCCTAATTAGGCTAGATTTTCTTTATTTATTTGTTTATTTGTTTGCTTGTTTT